>WNWK01022064.1:0-33148 GCA_009830355.1 Cherax destructor
GAGGCACACATCAATCAGATAACTGCTGCAGCATACGGGCGCTGGCAAACCTAAGAATAGCGTTCCAATACCTCACTAAGGAATCATTCAAGACTCTGTATACCATATACGTCAGGCCCATACTGGAGTATGCAGCACCGGTTTGGAACCCACACCTGGTCAAGCACGTCAAGAAATTAGAGAAAGTGCAAAGGTTTGCAACAAGACTAGTCCCAGAGCTAAGGGGATTGTCCTACGAAGAAAGGTTAAGGGAAATCGGCCTGACGACACTAGAGGACAGGAGGGTTAGGGGAGACATGATAACGACATATAAAATACTGCGAGGAATAGATAAGGTGGACAGAGACAAGATGTTCCAGAGAGGGGACACAGAAACAAGGGGTCATAATTGGAAGTTGAAGACTCCTATGAGTCAAAGGGATGTTAGGAAGTATTTCTTCAGTCATAGAGTTGTCAGGAAGTGGAATAGCTTAGAAAGCGACATAGTGGAGGCAGGAACCATACATAGTTTTAAGACTAGGTTTGATAAAGCTCATGGAGCAGGGAGAGAGAGGACCTAGTAGCAATCAGTGAAGAGGCGGGGCCGGGAGCTATGACTCGACCCCTGCAACCACAAATAGGTGAGTACAAATAGGTGAGTACACACACACACACACACACACACACACACAGTTACGACTCACGGAAATTGTTCAGGAAGAAAATTGTGTTTATGTAGACCTTAAGAAAGTTTTTGATAGTTCCCCCTGAAAGACTTATTTGGAAACAGCAAAATATAGGAGGAATAAAAAACAAACTATTAAAATGAACGAGAGACTTTGAGAGCAAAATGCGATCAGTGACAAGAAAGATGTTCTGGTGGAGTGGGAAGATGTCACTAGTGGGGTGACACAACTAATAGTCGCAACCAGTATACACTTTACTTTCCTATATTTTTAATAGTTCTTATTCCCGTTCGTTTCCTATTGAGAGAGAGAGAGAGAGAGAGAGAGAGAGAGAGAGAGAGAGAGAGAGAGAGAGAGGAGAGGGAGGGGAGGGAAAGAGGATTAATAAGGAAGGGCAATTAATAAAAATCAGAGAGTGATGGATGGGAAAATTAACAGTGATTGCCCTCTAAAAACACTTTATATCTTAATAACCGTAATTGTTATCCATCACGAATGGCTGCAGCTTGGTAGGCATTGATATCAAATAATAATAATAATAATAATAATTATAATAATACTGCTTTACTACTGCTGCCATCATCACCATCACTAGATTTTAATAATTGATACTGCTATTACTGATTATAATTATAAAATAACTGGAGAAGAAAATGAACACAATCAAATTAACACCTAAGACTAAAACTCAGTATATATATATATATATATATATATATATATATATATATATATATTTTATTTTATATATTATATAAAAATTATTAGTGTCGTGCCGATTAGGTAAAACTTGCGATTTTGGCTTAAATAGCAACGCTCACCTTGCCATATAAGACAAGTGAAAATTTGTGTATGCAATAATTTCGCCAAAATCATTCTGAACATAACGAAAAAAATATATTTCATTGTGTTTGTTTATTATTAAATTAATGTTAACGTATCTAAAATATATTTAGTTGGGTTAGGCTAAATTAAATTGCGCTTGTTGTAATAAGGTTAGGTAGGTTTTCAAAGTTTCTCTTGGTACAAAATTATAAATTCTTACATTAACATAAATGAAAAAAATATATCTTTAAACGTATAAGAGAAAATTTTAAAAAGGACTTAATTTTAGATGAGTTCTTGCTAATTGACCAGTTTGACCTAATCGGCACGACATATATATATATATATGTGTGTGTGTGTTTACATAGTGGAACATGTGGGACGGGGGTAGTGGTACTTGTAAGGGGTGTTAATTTTGGTAAGGGTGGTGGTAGTAGACGTGATGGCGTAAGTGGTTGCTAGGAGTGGATTAGAGATTGCTAGGTGAGGGAGGGGGAGGGAAGAGAAGGTTTAAGGGAGGGATGTAATGAGGGTAGTGAAGGGGAGGGAAAAGAGAGGGAAAAGATAAATAGGGAATGTTTTCATACTGGAATGATCTGAGACTTTACAGCAGGGAATGGTAGTTAATGTTTGTGTTGAAGCTTTCTAACATGACTGGTGTTAAATGTGGTGTTGAAGCTCTGACATGATTGGTGTTAAATGTGGTGTTGAAGCTCTGACATGACTGGTGTTAAATGTGGTGTTGATTGGATAAGTTCAAGTCAGTTTCTGATCAGCCGGATTTTGGTGTCACTGTTGGGCAGGGTACTGCTAGCACCAACACCCTAGCTAATCAATCCATCATCAACCAGGAGGCCTGATCCGGAACAGGGGCAGTGATCCGTACAATCAACCACAGGTGGGTGGAGTTACGATCCTACAAAGTGTGCTAACATTCCATATAATTCAGGTTAGAAATGGAGAAAAGCTTTTAGTAAATCTTGTGAGAATCTGTTTTAAATCCGATAATTTGTTGTCGTATTTTCGTGGTGATTCTCGAGACTCAGATGAGACGGAAGGAAGAGAGAGCCACAACATTCGTCACACTTATGTCGCATTACCACGGGAGATTATAGCGAATTATGATGAATTATGGACGCCAAATTGAGAACAATGTGAAGTGCGTAAGGGAGGTGTGTGTGATTACCCATTTGTAGTTAATAATTTGTAGTGGCAAGAACAGACTTAATGTTCGTGGTGTCTCCTCCTCTTAATAAATATATATATATTTTTCTTTAATAACTAAAGTCTTGACACACATTTCTTTTTTTATTTCTTTGTTAGTCATGCACCACTTTAATAATGAAGAAACATCTTCAGTATCCCTTCTAAGTTGCTTCCTACTTTCAACTTAACGTAGCTTCATATTCTTATTTCTGGCACTAAGGAATCCACCTTCCCTATTTCTGTACATCATTATATAAATTGCGATGTACATTAGTTATCATGCTTCCTCTGATTCTCTAGTCTTCTAACCAGTGCTTTCCCTTTTCCTTTAGTCTTTATCTGTTCCATTTCTGGAACCCCAGTTATTAGTAATAATGGTAGATTTACCGTTAAAATGTTAGGGGAATTGACACCGATACAACTAATGTGACATTTTATTGTGGCAACGTTTCGCTCTCCAGGAACTTTGTCAAGCTGTTACACACCATACATGGACACAGAGGGTTATATATATATATATATATATATATATATATATATATATATATATATATATATATATATATATATCACTGCGACTACCCAGGGGATCTCGAACCCGTGTTGTTTTAGCCCGCCTCATGCTGAGCGAAAATTCCACGACGCTCTAACCCACCAAACGGGGAGTAGAATGAAATTAGCTCTGAGGCACCCACACCATCGTATGTCCTCGGATCACGGTAGAACACCTAGCTCTGCTGGGTGCGTGATTCTTGTAGGATTGTACGGTCCCGTGGGTTAGAGTCTCGTGAAATTTTCGCTTACCATGAGGCGGGCTAAAACAACACGGGTTCGAGCCCCCCCCCCGGCTAGTCGCAGTGTTGTTATTGATTAAATACCACTCGTTCGTGGTTATATATACACTACGTGGTACCTATATACATACCGTCTATGTAATTGTAATGTTTGTAACTACTTGACAAAGTTCCTTGAGATCGAAACGTTGCCACAATAAGTTGCATCTGTGTCTATTTAACTAACCCCAGTTACGTTATTGCTTTAAACGTGTTATTTTCGAACATTGATTTTTACGGTGTGCACACCATAATATATCATGGCATTGTAATTTGTCGTTTAATATATGGTGTCAATATTTTTTTTTTCATCATTTCTCTGTCCATATATTTGAAAAGCTGTTTCAAAATAAATTAGTATAGCGTAAAAATTACTCCCTACATGAGTGTTATTTTCTGGTGATTAAATTAAATTAGTGACTATTGCCCCAGGGTTGAACCCGCGTTCAACCCGAATAATATAATTGAACCTGGGGAGCTTAGAAGATGAAGTTGCAGAGGAGATATTACCACAGTATAAAGATTATCAGAGAGGTTGATAAGAGCGGACAGGGAATGATCGTATGCAAGGCGAGGACGGGATTTTATTTATTTCTGTATTTCTGTAAAGCGCTTTGCTCATGTCAGTCACCGCAAGGAGCCGTGAAGGCTCGATCCTCTGTCCGCTAAGCGCCTGTACTCATCTAGTATCCTAGCTGGAATAGCAGCAAGTCGTAGATGATTTAGCAATCCTTGAATATAATAATAATAATAATAATAGATGGAAGATAAAGACAGGTAAGCAGCAGAAACGACAGGAAATGCCATATATCCAGTCCCGTACCTATTCTTGAAACTTCGTATGGAGTTTCAAGAATAGGTATGAAATGAACAAAAACCGGTTGTTAACAGCTAAGAGGCGGGACCAGGAGCCTCGTCTCCTGCAACCACAACTAGAAGCGCACACGCATGTATACTAGTGAGTCCTGTACACACACACACACACATCACACACTCTTCAAATTCACTAACAAGAACAAGAAGAGGTATTAATAATAGCCTTTATCATTAGGGTGTGGAGGAGAGGGGTAATTAAGGAGATCGTCTCGCACCAGCAGCCAGTCATTAACACTAATTGATGCTCCTACTGGCTGAGGTTATTTCTCTGGCTGTATGGTTGGTGTTCCTACTGGCTGAGATTCTCTGACTGTATGGTTGGTGTTTCTACTGGCTGAGATTCTCTGGCTGTATGGTTGGTGTTTCTACTGGCTGAGATTCTCTGGCTGTATGATTGGTGCTCCTACTGGCTGAGATTCTCTGGCTGTATGGTTGGTGCTCCTACTGGCTGAGATTCTCTGGCTGTATGGTTGGTGTTTCTACTGGCTGAGATTCTCTGGCTGTATGGTTGGTGTTTCTACTGGCTGAGATTCTCTGGCTGTATGATTGGTGCTCCTACTGGCTGAGATTCTTTGGCTGTATGGTTGGTGCTCCTACTGGCTGAGATTCTCTGGCTGTATGGTTGGTGTTTCTACTGGCTGAGATTCTCTGGCTGTATGGTTGGTGCTCCTACTGGCTGAGATTCTCTGGCTGTATGGTTGGTGTTCCTACTGGCTGAGATTCTCTGGCTGTATGATTGGTGCTCCTACTGGCTGAGATTCTCTGGCTGTATGGTTGGTGCTCCTACTGGCTGAGATTCTCTGGCTGTATGGTTGGTGCTCCTACTGGCTGAGATTCTCTGGCTGTATGTTGGTTCTCCTACTGGCTGAGATTCTCTGGCTGTATGTTGGTGCTCCTACTGGCTGAGATTCTCTGGCTGTATGGTTGGTGCTCCTACTGGCTGAGATTCTCTGGCTGTATGGTTGGTGCTCCTACTGGCTGAGATTCTTGGCTGTATGGTTGGTGCTCCTACTGGCTGAGATTCTCTGGCTGTATGTTGGTGTCCTACTGGCTGAGATTCTCTGGCTGTATGATTGGGCTCTCTACTGGCTGAGATTCTCTGGCTGTATGGTTGGTGCTCCTACTGGCTGAGATTCTCTGGCTGTATGTTGGTGCTCCTACTGGCTGAGATTCTCTGGCTGTATGATTGGGCTCTACTGGCTGAGATTCTCTGGCTGTATGGTTGGTGCTCCTACTGGCTGAGATTCTCTGGCTGTATGATTGGTGCTCCTACTGGCTGAGATTCCTGGCTGTATGGTTGGTGCTCCTACTGGCTGAGATTCTCTGGCTGTATGATTGGTGCTCCTACTGGCTGAGATTCTCTGGCTGTATGATTGGGCTCTACTGGCTGAGATTCTCTGGCTGTATGGTTGGTGCTCCTACTGGCTGAGATTCTCTGGCTGTATGGTTGGTGCTCCTACTGGCTGAGATTCTCTGGCTGTATGATTGGTGCTCCTACTGGCTGAGATTCTCTGGCTGTATGGTTGGTGCTCCTACTGGCTGAGATTCTCTGGCTGTATGATTGGTGCTCCTACTGGCTGAGATTCTCTGGCTGTATGGTTGGTGCTCCTACTGGCTGAGATTCTCTGGCTGTATGGTTGGTGCTCCTACTGGCTGAGATTCTCTGGCTGTATGGTTGGTGCTCCTACTGGCTGAGATTCTCTGGCTGTATGGTTGGTGCTCCTACTGGCTGAGATTCTCTGGCTGTATGGTTGGTGCTCCTACTGGCTGAGATTCTCTGGCTGTATGGTTGGTGTTTCTACTGGCTGAGATTCTCTGGCTGTATGGTTGGTGCTCCTACTGGCTGAGATTCTCTGGCTGTATGGTTGGTGTTTCTACTGGCTGAGATTCTCTGGCTGTATGGTTGGTGCTCCTACTGGCTGACATTAGTTGCTCTGTGAGTCTGCCGTGACTAGTCCTGTGTGTGTACTTAGCAGCGTGCCCGGCAGTAGCAGTCATAGTTGTACTACTATCAGTCGTGTGTACAGTCATAGCAATAACAATAATAGTAATAGTAAAAATACTAGTTGGAGGTAATATATAAGTTCGTCAGCGGTAAATCGCCACAAACGCCATTCAGAAGACTAATTGAGGGAATGTGGACGCTAATAAGTGCCTGTGATACCTGTTATAGCTGGTATCGTCTGTCCCTCTCTGTTTCTTTCGCTCTTTCTCTTTTTTCTCTATCTGCCTGTCTCTCTGTCTCTCTGTGTCTCTGTTTGTCTGTCTCTTTGTCTCTGTCTGTCTCTTTGTGTCTGTCTGTCTGTCTGTCTCTCTTCTCTCTCTGTCTCTCTCTCTCTCTCTCTGTCTCTCTCTGTCTCTCTCTGTCTCTCTGTCTTCTCTGTTCTGTCTCTGTCTTCTCTTCTCTCTCTCTCTCTCTCTCTCTCTCTCTCTCTCTCTCTCTCTCTCTCTCTCTCTCTCTCTCTCTCTCTCTCTCTCTCTCTCTCTCTCTCTCTCTCTCTCTCTCTCTCTCTCTCTCTCTCTCATCACACGTCACACACACTGGCTGGAAGAGGTAAGTCAGTTTTTTAACCTCCGTGTTGTTGGTTGCTGGTCTTGCTGGTATAGAAGCTTCAAGTCTTTATTGAACACATTATGGCAGAGAACACACCTGTGTTTTATGATGGATGGCGTGACTAGCCGCCTCGCACCTGTAATTAGCCGGCATATTACACCGCCGGGTGACTGATGGACCCAGGGTTTTTTACTCCCTCAATAGTTCGACAGTTTTATTCCATGTAAATAGTAACTCCAGCTCTGATGGAACAAAGTCTCTCAAGCCTTCATAACATAGTTCCTGGAGGATACTAGGAAGTTCTTGACTGACGTACAACAGGAGGTACAACAATTATGTACACACACACACATACACACACACTGGACAAATATGACTCATGTGACTCCGCTGGGAGGATTACTGGGACTTGTACTGTTTCTGGTGTACGTGAAGAACATGCCGGAGGAAAGAGTCTGATGTATCCTTGTTCGCAGATGTAAAACTAAAGAGAAATATAGGAACAACGGAGGACAAAGAAATGCTGCAAACTCACCTGTTAAGCTGCAGGATTGATCTGACAAGTGATTATTGGAATTCAAATCCGGCATTTGCAAGTTTTGAAACTGGGCAAGTGCAAAAGATGACTAGAAACGGAGTAGAGGCTCAGGGAACAAAAGCTACTTCCTTCACTCAAGGAGAACCTCGAGGACAGCATAGAACCCAGCATTTCTCCCGAGGCGCACATCAACCAAATAGCCTCTTCAGCTAAAGCGCGTCTGGATAATCTGAAATTAGCTTTCAGGAATCTTAACAACGAATCATTCACGACACTGTATAATATATGGCATCTTTCTCGCCCATTTTGGAATATGTATCTCCATTACGAGACCTGCACTCTGCTTCCACTATGAAGTTTCGAGTTACTGCCTTATGGGATTTATTCAGTCATCACTACATTGGGGTATGGTGCCATGAAATCACATGGCCTACAGAGGTTTTCAGTAGTGGTAGACGACCCCTGCTAATGATAGTAGGTTGGTAGACAGCCATGCAGGGAGGCACTACCGGATGAGTGTGAGATGGAAACTTGATAATCTGTTAGCAATCTGGCAGACTTGTTGGTCTTTTTTCTTCAGTGACATAATCACGTAAGATGACAGGTAAATCGATCAGACTTCTCCTAACATTCAGTATACACATTCCTTGACTTTCCCATGTTCTTATTAGTTGTTGTTCTTGTAATGTTCCCCTCCCATCCGTGTTAACAGTGGGAAAATAATCTCCAGAACCACAAACACATAATATAAAAGATAAACATGTCAAGAAACTGGAAAAAATGCAGAAATTTGCAACGAAACTAGTCTTAGATTTAAGAGGTAAGTGTAGTGTGGAGAGAATGAATGTACTGAATCTGATGACATTAGAAGACAGATGGACTAAAGGTGACATGATAACGAAATACAAAATGCTGCAAGGAACTGACAAGGTGAACATGGACAGGCTGTTCGTGGGCGGGAAAAAGGTACATGAGGGCATAGCATCAAGTTAATAACATAGATGTGTCACAGGGTTGTTTGGAAGTATTTATTCGGTATGATTAGGAAGTGTGACGACTTGGAAGGATACCATACAGATGTTTAAGAATAGTATGACAGGGCTCATGAAACAAGGAATGAATAAGCCAAGTAACGACCAGTTTGAGTTACAATGCCAGGAGCTTTGAGTCGACCCTTGCAAATACACCACGAGCATAGTACACACAGGGATGTCAGGAAGTATTTCTTCAGTCTCGGAGCGGTCAAGAAGTGGTGGAGGCAGACTCCATACATAGTTTTAACTCTTTAGAAGCAGATATGATAGGGTCCTTGAGGGTAGGAAGGTGTGGGTCTGGCAAGCGTCAAGCTGAGAGGCGGGGCCAGGAGCTTGAATTCAAACCCTGCAATCACATATAGGTGAGCACTTATAAATGAGTATACACACACACACACACACACACACACGGGGCCAGGAGCTGAGTCTCGACCCCTGCAACCACAATTAGGTGAGTACACACACACACACAGTCGGCCTGGCGCCAGCACAGTGTTGTATGAAATATAGACGAGTTTACAAGGTATGCTGTGGGTGAGATGGGTGAGTGATGGATGATGTACGTGCCCAGCACCCGTGTTTACGTACATGCAACCACCCGTCCAGTTATTAGCCACACCAAGCAAAAATATTCACTTTGAAATCAATCGACAGTGCACACGCACTCTCCCCCACACACACACGCGCGCACAGGAGCTGTGACTCGACCCTTGCAAGCACACATAGGTGAATACACACACCACATGGCTGCCATATTACCGACAAGCGTCAGGACAAACACTAGGTGCAAAACACACATTTGTGACAACGTTTCGCTCTGTGACGAGCTTTATTATTATTATTATTATTATTCATGGAAAATCTGTAAAGTCGTGTAAGTGAGTAATGAAGGGTGTTTGAAAGGCGGGAGACTGTAACAAGGAAACACAAATGGAGGTTAAAGACCCGAATGAGCTACAGGGTTGCCAGGAAATATTACTTAAACCTTAAGATGGTCAGAAAGTGAAATAACCTGGTAGAAGATGTGAGTCAGACTCCATCCACGACTTTAAGTCTGTCTGTCTGTCTGTCTGTCTCTATCTCTCTCTCTCTCTCTCTCTCTCTCTCTCTCTCTCTCTCTCTCTCTCTCTCTCTCTCTCTCTCTCTCTCTCACTTTCTTTTCCATTTTTATTTTCCTTCGTCTTCTGGTACCCTCATTTCTCGTCTCGCAGGATACCACACAGTCTGTATGGGTTAAGTTACAGTCTGTTTTCGTTAGTGTTATTGTTCAGTCTTCAGCTGTTGGGGCGGGTGAGGTGTGGTGTTTGGTGTGTGAAGTGTGGTGTTTGGTGTGTGAAGTGTGGTGTTTGGTGTGTGAAGTGTGGTGTTTGGTGTGTGAGGGGGTTTGGTGTGAGGTGTATGGCGTGTTGTGGTGGTGCTGGGTCTGGCGTGGTAGTGGGGAAAGGGTGAGATATGGTTTATCCAGTCACACATATTTCTCCATTTTTCACACAGTTGTGCACACAAGATCTCAACGACGTGCAAACATACTTTCCTTCATACAAACACATGGTCATAGAAACACCTGCCACATGTAAACACACCCACTCTCATATAAACATCATTTTTTTGAAGCAAGCATATAAACATCTCATATAAACACCCCCTCTCATGCATACTCATACACATGAAAACCCACCACTATCATGCATACTCATACACATGTAAACACCCCCCTCTCATGCATACTCATACACATGTAAACACCCCCTCTCATGCATACTCATACACATGTAAACACACCCCTCTCATGCATACTCATACACATGTAAACACACCCCTCTCACGTATACTCATACACATCATCACACCCCTCTCATGTATACTCATACACATCATCACACCCCTCTCATGTATATTCATACATCATCAATCACCACCTCATCACTCTCACATATCATACACATCATCACACCCCTCTCATGCATACTCATACACATTCAAATTCAAATTCTTTATTTCTGGTAATATACAAGGTGGGGTGTACTTATAATTATGCATTTTATGAAGTAGATATTACAAGATGGCCAATAATATGCCTAGGTATGCCTAGGCTTTTCAGGCAGTCTTATGATAGGTCTTACTCTATAGTGACACGATGATTATACAGATAGTAAGGTTAGGTAATTGTAGTGATTAACTAGGTTTACAAAATTGAGGTACTGGAATTTAAACATTTAAGAATTTAACAATTAGTTTATATATTAATGGTAAAGGTGATGTATTGGCATATTACAGTTTCTATATTGGAGTGTTTAGGCAAACTTATGACTAGCTTAAGAATTATGAAGCAACAGTTGTATTAGAATTTTGGTTAGTTCTGTGCAAATTAAGGGGAATCACAGATATCAATAAGTGTATTTTGCTGCGGATATGTGCAAGATAAAGTAGTTTTCGTATGGTTAGCTACCGGTTGGGTGCGTAAGTGAGATAAGATGTTTTTTAACGGTGCTTTTGAAAATGGAGGTTGTGACTGCAGTTCTAGAGTTTTCAGGCAGGGAGTTCCAGATTTTAGGCCCTTTTATGCGCATTGAAATTTTGTATAGATTTAGTCGGACACGGGGAATGTCAAAGAGATGTTTATGTCTGGTATTATGTCTATGGGTCCTGTCACAACTGTCAAGAAAGTGTTTTAGCTCAGGGTTAAAGTTGGAATTAATGGTTCTATAAATGTAGATAGCAGAGTAGAATGTATGGATGTTCTGGACAGTGAGTAGGTTTAGGTCTTTGAAGAGTGGGGGGGTGTGCTGCCTAGCGTTGGATTGTGTGATAATTCTTACTGCGGCTTTTTTTTGGATTATTATTGGCTTTAGGTGGGTAATTGCTGTTGATCCCCATGCACAAATGGCATATGTGAGGTAGGGATAGATGAGTGAGTAGTATAGTGTGAGTAGGGCTGATTGTGGTACATAATACCGTATCTTAGAGAGGATCCCCACAGTTTTGGACACTTTCTTTGTTATGTGTTGGATATGGGTGCTGAATTTCAGGCTGCTCTCATGTATATTCATACACATAATCACACCCCTGTCACGTATGCTCATACACATCATCACACCTCTCATGTATATTCATACACATCAGCACACCCCTGTCACGTATACTCATACACATCATCACACCTCTCTCATGTATATTCATACACATCATCACACCCTGTCACGTATACTCAT
Source organism: Cherax destructor (assembly GCA_009830355.1). Taxonomy (NCBI): domain Eukaryota; kingdom Metazoa; phylum Arthropoda; class Malacostraca; order Decapoda; family Parastacidae; genus Cherax; species Cherax destructor. Next base: position 11,744 of record WNWK01022064.1, read on the forward strand.
ACACATCATCACACCCCTCTCATGTATATTCATACACATCATCACACCCCTCTCACGTATACTCATACACATCATCACACCTCTCTCATGCATACTCATACACATCATCACACCCCTCTCATGTATATTCATACACATCATCACACCCCTCTCACGTATACTCATACACATCATCACACCCCTCTCATGCATACTCATACACATCATCACACCCCTCTCATGCATACTCATACACATCATCACACCCCTCTCATGTATACATCATATCTTTTCCTACAAATCATCATCCACTTGCATGAAGTCAGAACTAATGCATACATTATTTTTCTAAAAGATCGAAGATCGAGAGGACATTTGATCACAATATACAAGATACTCAGGAGAAATACGGCAGTCACTTGAATATTAAGAATGGGGAGAGGCCTACGTAATTATAAATAGGTAATTAATTTTTTTCTCAGACAAAAACATTCCTTTTTTTTATATAGCACCTTCATGCATACAGATATACATGAGAGAGTTCGTGGCTTCTGGAGGTTCCCTGTCCAGTTACTGATCACATCCAAGACGAGAGAGAGAGAGAGAGAGAGAGAGAGAGATAGAGAGAGAGGGTGGGAGGCTTCCGTGACATCCTCGCCATATTGTGTTGACATTTTTAACCACGTGTGGAAACCAACACCGCACACACACACACCCCACCCACTGCACGTAAACTTTTTTTTCTTTTTTACTTTTAATTTATGCTGGTTATCTGATAGGGCGCCTCCTCTTGTGTAAAAGTTCCCCTTCCCTCCCGCCACCATTCTCTCTCTCTCTCTCTCTCTCTCTCTCTCTCTCCTTTCCCTCTCGTGGTTTGTGTTATGTTTACAAACAAGAGCACGTGACCCTAGCCACGTGTTGACCATACTTTCTCTTTTCCTCTCTTCTCTTCTTCTCTCCTCTCTCCGCTACGTGTCACAATCCCTCCTTGTTAATTTCATATTTTTAAGTTTTCTAATCTAAAGTTTGCATTAGGCTTCTGAAGACTGTGCTCTTCCACTCTATACTTCTCCACTTCATCAGTTATCATACTGCCTCAGTTATACTGCCCTTCCTTAGTTATCATACTGCCCTTCCTTAGTTATCCAACTGTTCTTCCTAAGTAATTGTCCTGCCCTGCTTACATAATTGTTGTTTCGTTCAACGAGCCTGTGAGTGAGTGTACTTCTGCACTGTACTTGAGGCAACGTTTCGCATAGGATTGAACTTTATCAGGTCTCAGCAATACATCTCAAGCCATTTAGGGTCAAGGTTTTTAGGCCTTTTGTGTATCCATTTTACGAGAAAAATGTTAGACACTGAGGGCAGTGTTTGATGACATGCTTGACAACAGTGTTGCTGCTTGCAACAGTGTTGCTGCTTGACAACAGTGTTGCTGCTTGACAACAGTGTTGCTGCTTGACAACAGTGTTGCTGCTTGACAACAAAGCGTTGCTGCTTGACAACAGTGTTGCTGGTTGACAAATTGTTGTTGCTTGACAAAGTATTGCGCCTATTTTTTGTACGTGAAGAGCTGAACCACTGTGAATCATTCATCACAAGGAGTGGTGGAGGCTCGATTCTTTGTCCCCAAATAGCAGTTCCCTTTTCTGGCTACTTGCAGGGTTCAGGGGCGGACTCTTCTGCTGGGAAACATCCAAGATTAAAGGGACATGGATTTGACTTCCGGTCCGCATAGTGAAGATTTTATGGGTATATGATGACGTTCATTCTCGGTTCATAATAAGTGTTGTTGAAAGTCTTGTCTTCGCGAACGCCATGTGATGGCGGCCGTCGGAGTGGCTACAAATGCCGTTTGACCGTAAATGTTGTGGAGTAGTGAATGACGCGGTATAGTGAATGTCATAGTATAGGAAATGTTGCTAGATAGCGAATGTCACGTGCTCGCGAATGTCGCGGGATAATTAACGTCTTGAGAGTTAATGTCAGCAATATGATTGTGTAGTATACTTATAGCCTGACGTCACATGACTCCCCCACACGTAGGTCTCCCTCTGTCTCACTTGCAAGGAGACAGGCTGGGCTCTCCCATGCTTACCGAATATACGCCTCCACAGTGTTTTCCTACTGCCATCACTCCACATTAATGGTGTGGGGTAACTAACATGGGATAGCTAGTATCGTGAGATAGCGTGTCGCTAGATAGGTAAAGAACCAACATAAACTTAGCTGAGCTGATGAATTGTTGGTAACATCAATGACTAGATAAATCACAGAATGGATAGGGTTTGAAGCCATGGCAGGCGAGACCTCAACCTTACAGTGCACTAACCACTGAACCAACCGGCTCTAATAAGATTCACCTAATTAAGTATATTTCTGTACACCATAGGGATGTTAGCATGGGCCACCACTGTGACCACAAATGCAGGTTTTCACAGACGAATCTTATATCACCATGGCTTTGGCGTGCTCTAGCTCAAGTCCCTTTAGACTTGGTTTAGGGCTCTCCTGCCATGGATTTGAGTCCCATCCGTTCTGTAGTTTATTTACAATCGTGTTATTATTGTTTCTTGAGTCATCACTGACTCAAGTTTATGCTTTATCACCAAGTACCAGGAAGGTACACCAAGTACCAGGAAGGTACACCAAGTACCAGGAAGGTACACCAAGTACCAGGAAGGTACACAAGTACCAGGAAGGTACCAGACCAGGAAGGTACACACAGGAAGTACAGACCAAGTACCAGGAAGGTACACTACAGGAAGGTACACAAGTACCAGGGAAGGTACACCAAGTACCAGGAAGGTACACCAAGTACCAGGAAGGTACACCAAGTACCAGGAAGGTACACCAGAGGAGTACCAGTACCAGGAAGGTACACCAAGTACCAGGAAGGTACACCAAGTACCAGGAAGGTACACCAAGACAGGAGTACCAGACCAGAAGGTACACCAAGTACCAGGAAGGTACACAAGTACCAGGAAGGTACACCAAGTACCAGGAAGGTACACCAAGTACCAGGAAGGTACACCAAGTACCAGGAAGGTACACCAAGTACCAGGAAGGTACACCAAGTACCAGGAAGGTACACCAAGTACCAGGAAGGTACACCAAGTACCAGGAAGGTACACCAGACACTCACACACACTGGTATTTACTACCAAGTACTAGGAAGGTATGACAATAAAAGACACACACACACACACACACACACACACACACACACTGGTATTTACTACCAAGTACCAGAAAGGTACAACACCCTCGCTCTCCCCACACTGGTATTGAATACCAAGCACCAGCTAGCATCCAGGGTTCCAGCCGGTTTTTTCTCCTTGATTAGTTGGATCGGCTACCAAGAAGCATTGTTGACCAGCCACTCCAGATCCTCTCTTCCCTTTCTTCTCCGTTAAGAGTATTGTAAGGGAGGAGGGGAGTCGTGTCAGTTGAAGGGGAGAGGAGGGGAGGGGCCGGGGGAGGGGTATTGTAAAGGGAGGTGTGGGAGGTAGGGACTGAGGATGTGGGAGCCATAGAATCAACTATACGATTTCAGAGATTATATATATATATATATATATATATATATATATATATATATATATATATATATATATATATGGAGGTAGTAGGTTGGTAGCCAGCAACCACCCAGGGAGGTACTACCGTCCTACCAAGTGAGTGTAAAACGGAAGCCTGTAATTGTTTTACATGATGGTAGGATTGCTGGTGTCTTTTTTCTGTCTCATAAACATAAAATAAGGGTCGGATGCGAAAAGTGGGTCATAATAAGCGTGTATGCACCTGGAGAAGAGAGGAGTGTAGAGGAGAGAGAGAGAGATTTTGGGAGATGTTAAGCGAATGTATAGGAACTTTTGAACCAAATGAGAGAGTAATTGTGGTAGGGGACCTAAATGCTAAAGTGGGAGAAACATGCAGAGAGGGTGTAGTAGGTAAGTTTGGGGTGCCAGGTGTAAATGATAATGGGAGCCCTTTGATTGAACTTTGTATAGAAAGGGGTTTAGTTATAGGTAATACATATTTTAAGAAAAAGAAGATAAATAAGTATACAAGATATGATGTAGGGCGTAATGACAGTAGTTTGTTGGACTATGTATTGGTAGATAAAAGACTGTTGAGTAGACTTCAGGATGTACATGTTTTTAGAGGGGCTACAGATATATCAGATCACTTTTTAGTTATAGCTACAGTGGGAGTAATAGGTAGATGGGATACAAGGAAAATAGAATCAGTAAGTAAAAGAGAGGTGAAGGTTTATAAACTAAAAGAGGAGGCAGTTAGGGTAAGATATAAACAACTATTGGAGGATAGATGGGCTAGTGAGAGTGTAGGCAATGGGGTCGAAAATGTTTGGGGTAGATTTAAAAATGTAGTGTTAGAGTGTTCAGCAGAAGTTTGTGGTTACAGGCGAGTGGGTGCGGGAGGGAAGAGGAGCGATTGGTGGAATGATGATGTAAATAGAGTAGTAAGGGAGAAAAAGTTAGCATATGAGAGGTTTTTACAAAGTAGAAGTGATGCAAGGAGGGAAGAGTATATGGAGAGAAAAAGACAGGTTAAAAGAGTGGTGAAGCAATGTAAAAAGAGAGCAGATGAGAGAGTGGGTGAGATGTTATCAGCAAATTTTGTTGAAAATAAGAAAAAGTTTTGGAATGAGATTAATAAGTTGAGGAAGCCTAGAGAACAAATGGATTTGACAGTTAAAAATAGGAGAGGAGAGTTATTAAATGGAGAGTTAGAGGTATCGGGAAGATGGAGAGAATATTTTGAGGATTTGTTAAATGTTGATGAAGACAGGGAAGCTGTGATTTCGTGTGTAGGGCAAGGAGGAATAACATCTTGTAGGAGTGTGGAAGAGCCAGTTGTGGGTGTAGGGAAGTTCGTGAGGCAGTGGGTAGAATGAAAGGGGTAAGGCAGCTGGGATTGATGGGATAAAGATAGAAATGTTAAAAGAAGGTGGGGATATAATTTTGGAGTGGTTGGTGCTATTATTTAATAAATGTATGGAAGAGGGTAAGGTACCTAGGGATTGGCAGAGAGCGTGTATTGTTCCTTTGTATAAAGGCAAAGGGGACAAAAGAGAGTGCAAAAATTATAGGGGAATAAGTCTGTTGAGTGTACCTGGTAAAGTGTATGGTAGAGTTATTATTGAAAGAATTAAGAGTAAAACAGAAAGCAGGATAGCAGATGAACAAGGGGGCTTTAGGAAAGGTAGGGGGTGTGTAGACCAAGTGTTTACAGTGAAACATATAGGTGAACAGTATTTGGATAAGGGTAAAGATGTTTTTGTGGCATTTATGGATTTGGAAAAGGCGTATGATAGGGTAGATAGGGGGGCAATGTGGCAGATGTTGCAGGTGTATGGAATAGGAGGAAGGTTACTGAAAGCAGTGAAGAGTTTTTATGAGGATAGTGAGGCTCAGGTTAGAGTGTGTAGGAGGGAAGGGGACTATTTCCCAGTAAAAGTGGGCCTTAGACAAGGATGTGTGATGTCACCGTGGTTGTTCAATATATTTATAGATGGGGTTGTAAGAGAAGTGAATGCGAGGGTCTTGGCAAGAGGTGTTGGGCTAAAAGATAAAGAAGCAAATACAAAGTGTGAGTTGTCACAGTTGCTTTTTGCTGATGACACTGTGCTTTTGGGAGATTCTGAAGAGAAGCTGCAGAGGTTGGTGGATGAATTTGGTAGGGTGTGTAAAAGAAGAAAATTGAAAGTGAATATAGGAAAGAGTAAGGTGATGAGGATAACAAAAAGAATAGGTGACGAAAGATTGGATATCAGATTGGAGGGAGAGAGTATGGAGGAGGTGAATGTATTCAGATATTTGGGAGTGGACATGTCGGCGGATGGGTCTATGAAGGATGAGGTGAATCATAGAATTGATGAGGGGAAAAGGGTGAGTGGAGCACTTCGGAGTCTGTGGAGACAAAGAACCTTGTCCATGGAAGTAAAGAGGGGAATGTATGAGAGTATAGTTATACCAACGCTCTTATATGGGTGTGAAGCATGGGTGATGAATGTTGCAACGAGGAGAAGGCTGGAGGCAGTGGAGATGTCATGTCTGAGGTCAATGTGTGGTGTGAATATAATGCAGAGAATTCGGAGTTTGGAAATTAGGAGGAGGTGCGGGATTACCAAAACGATTGTCCAGAGAGCTGAGGAGGGGTTGTTGAGGTGGTTTGGACATGTAGAGAGAATGGAACGAGACAGAGTGACTTCGAGAGTGTATAAATCTGTAGTGGAGGGAAGGCGGGGTAGGGGTCGGCCTAGGAAAGGTTGGAGGGAGAGGGTAAAGGAAGTTTTGTGTGCGAGGGGCTTGGACTTCCAGCAAGCATGTGTGAGCGTATTTGATAGGAGTGAATGGAGGCATATGGTTTTTAATACTTGACGTGCTGTTGGAGTGTGAGCAAAGTAACATTTATGAAGGGATTCAGGGAAACCGGCAGGCCGGACTTGAGTTCTGGAGATGGGAAGTACAGTGCCGGCACTCTGAAGGAGGGGTGTTAATGTTGCAGTTTTAAAACTGTAGTGTAAAGCACCCTTCTGGCAAGACAGTGATGGAGTGAATGATGATGAAAGTTTTTCTTTTTCGGGCCACCCTGCCTTGGTGGGAATCGGCCGATGTGTTAATAAAAAAAAAAACATGGAACATTTCAGGTACGTCTTGCTACTTCTACTTACACTTAGGTCACACTACACGTGAATGTAAAAGCATATACATACACACCCCTTTGGGTTTTCTTCTATTTTCTTACTAGTTCTTGTTCTTGTTTATTTCCGCTTATCTCCATGGGAAAGTGGAACAGAATTCTTCCTCCGTAAGCCATGTGTGTAGTAAGAGGCGACTAAAATGCCGGGAGCAAGGGGCTAGTAACCCCTTCTCCTGTATATATTACTAAATTTAGAAAGAGAAACTTTTGTTTTTCTTTTTGGGTCACCCTGCCTCGGTGGGATACGGCCGGTGCGTCGAAAGATTATATATATATATATTATATATATATATATATATATATATATATATATATATATATATATATATATATATATATATATATATATGATGGGGTCCACCTCTGGTGTACATTGTGGAACCCATAGCCTCGGAGAAGTGGATAAAAAGGCTTCAAGGAAGAATATTTAGATTTCTTTCTGAAGCCATTTGAATATTCCACTTCCCCTACCACCCCATCTTTTGAATGTCTATAAACTTTATTTCAAGACAAAATACATTGACAAAATACATTGACAGGAAAACAATAGGGAGTAAAACAACATAGATAACAACTCAGAGCTACATGTTAAATACTTCGTCCAGCTCCCCGGCAGTGGGCCGCGTGCCCAGAATGCTGCAGGCATTTCCCCTCTGGATCGCAACACTGAGTCTCTGAAAGAGGAAGCTGGTCGCCCTGTGGTCCTTGGTTTCTATGATGAGTTTTTCACCCAGCTCTTTGAAAAACTTTAGAGCACACTTGCCCCATGCTCCAAGGGTCTCCGACCCTATTGGAATGAAGTTATAGCAAGGGGGAAGGCCTTCATATTTTCGAGTCTTTTGGGTCTCCCTGTGGCTGGCAGCTCCACCCCCTTCAGCTACGGAGTATGGCAAGTAGGTGTCTGCCCTTGTGGCAGCACAGGTGTAATCCCAAGCAATCTGCTTACCATCCTTCCAGGGTAGCATAGTGGCTCCATCAGGACGCTTTTGACTTCCATCAGACCTCTGCACTTGGGGTTCCCGTTGAGCTGGGCAACGGGCTGTGGCGAGGCTTCTCTTTATGATGTCATTGACCTCTCCTCATATATATTTATATATATATATATATATATATATATATATATATATATATATATATATGAAGAGAGTAAATATTGTAAGGAGAAAGAGAAATGGGTGAAACATTGAAAAGCAAGAAAACGGAGAAATCAAAACGAGAGTTTAAAAAAAATCCCTTCATTGGGAAGGGATACCTTGACGCCGGTGAAGGGCTCTTGATTCCTGGAATTGGAGCTACCTTTTTTTTTCCAGGATCAAACCTGAATGCCCTAATATTACATATTTGTTATATGTTTCTTTTTTAGCGCTTCCAACCAGAATATAATAATTGCAGCAACACTGGAGATGACATGACATGGGAAGGTTACGCTATGACATTAATACACTTCAAGACTGGTCAGACATTTCAAGACTGGTCAGACACTTCATGACTGGTCAGACACTTCAAGACTGGTCAGACACTTCATGACTGGTCAGACACTTCATGACTGGTCAGACACTTCATGACTTGTCAGACACTTCATGACTGGTCAGACACTTCATGACTGGTCAGACACTTCAAGACTGGTCAGACACTTCATGACTGGTCAGACACTTCATGACTGGTCAGACACTTCATGACTGGTCAGACACTTCATGACTTGTCAGACACTTCATGACTGGTCAGACACTTCATGCACCTGGTCAGACACTTCATGACTGGTCAGACACTTCATGACTGGTCAGACACTTCAAGACTGGTCAGACACTTCAAGACTGGTCAGACACTTCATGACTGGTCAGACACTTCAAGACTGGTCAGACACTTCATGACTGGTCAGACACTTCATGACTGGTCAGACAGCTGTTGCAGTTCAGCCACGATATCATTCAGGAACTTGCTAAGGCATGCACTTGCAGCATGACGCCCACACCTGACCAAGCAACTACACACAGTGGACCAAGTTCGGCGACCACGAAGTTTTGACTAATCCTCTCAAGGGAGGTTCCTTGATGCTGGTGAGGGGCTCTTGATCTAGGGAACTGGATCTGTGTTCCAGTTCCCTGAATTGAGCCTGAATGCCTTTCATTCCCCCCCCCACACACACAGGCGCTTCCCCATAATAATAATTTGACTAATGATTTGTAAGCTATATGATAACGAAGGGTACATGATAAGGATGTCAGAGATACGTAGATGATTCATTGGGTTTCCCCTCACACTGAAAGGAGGCGATTGTGGACATGACACAGATGATCCACGGGGACATAGGATAGTCTTTGTGAATGTTGCCAGTAATACTGTGTTGCTGTGTTATTGAGGTCGAGGATCTAACCGCAACCACTAGGTGAGTACACACACACACACACACACACACACACACACACACACACACACACACACACACACACACACACACACACAAGGTAGATAGTGACAGGTTGTTTCAGAGAGGGAACACAGAAACAAGGGGACACAACTGGAAGCTGAAGACTCAGATGAGTCAAAGGGATGTCAGGAAACATTTCTTCAGCCACTGAGTAGTCAGGAAGTGGAATGGACTAGAGAAAGATATAGTGGAGGCAGGAACCATACATAGTTTTAAGACAAGGTATGATAAAGCTCATGGAGCAGGGAGAGCAGTGACCCAGTAGCAGACAGCGAAGAGGCGGGGCCAGGAGCTGAGTCTCGACCCCTGCAACCACAATTAGGTGAGTACAATTAGGTGAGTACACACACAGTCATGCAGTTATCAGGAAGTGGAATAATCTGGAGAGTGTGATGTAGTGAAGGCAGGATCCATACATAGCTTTAAGAAGGACGATAAAGTTCTTGAAGCAGAGTCAGTGGACCTAATAGCGACCAGCGAGGAGGTAGGGGGCCAGGAGCTATGAATCGACCCCTGCAACCGCAAATAGATGAGTACACATATACGCACACACGCTCGAACATATGGCGTGTGTGTGTGCGTGTCAACATATACAGTGTGTGTCGTGACAAAATCAACAGAGGTGATTGGTAGGGGAGGATAATAGCAGTTGTTATGAAGACTGACACAGTAAAGAGTGTTTTGAATGTGTCCTCTTTCACTAGCTTGTTTTTGTTGCTGTGTTCTGCTGGTGATCATTGTACAGCATAGCATGTCACTGGAGAGTCTCACCTGGTGAACGCCAGTCACCCACATTTGTTTAATTTTAAAACCTAGTTTATTTTATTGTTTTTGGTTGAAATACGTGATATCAGTTTGCGGAGACTACTGTTAGTGTTATTACGACACCAGCCGTCTCTCAGCAAGGAATTTCTTCATTCTAAATTCACTCTAAAATATTCACACCACACATTGCTCTCAACCATGACATCTCCACCGCCTCCAGCCTCCTCCTTGCTGCAACGTTTAAAGACCGTGTCATATACCCATATAAAAGCGTTGTACAGCTTTACCCTGGTGCATTCCCTTTATTTTCCTCCATATATAAACTTGTTGTTTTTCGCAGATTCCTCAATACACCATCTACCTTTTACCCTCCCTATATATTCTATGGTTCACTAGGTCCACTTCCATATATCTAATTACTTTCGCTTCCTCCATACTCTCTCACATCTAACATATCTAATCTTTTGTTGCATATTATTATTATTTGTACAAGGCGCAGCAGAAGCAACAGCAGCAGCAGAAGCAACAGCAGCAGCAGAAGCAACAGCAGCAGCAGAAGCAACAGCAGCAGCAGAAGCAACAGCAGCAGCAGAAGCAACAGCAGCAGCAGAAGCAACAGCAGCAGCAGAAGCAACAGCAGCAGCAGAAGCAACAGCAGCAGCAGAAGCAACAGCAGCAGCAGAAGCAACAGCAGCAGCAGAAGCAACCAGCAGCAGAAGCAACAGCAGCAGCGAAGCAAAGCACAGCAGAAGCAACAGCGAGCAAAGCAACAGCAGCAGCAGAAGCAACAGCAGCAGCAGAAGCAACAGCAGCAGCAGAGAACAGCAGCACAGAACAACAGCAGCAGCAGAACAACAGCACAGCAAAGCACAGCACATTTGTTGTTGCACAGCCAGGAGAGGAACTTAGATCAGGGACGACAGCGTCTCATATACTGCCAGGTATATCTCTTCTACCACCGGTGTCCAGCTTTGTCTACCCAGTATCTTCATCTCTTATTCATTCCTCAGTGTCTCATTCTCATCGTTTACCCCCAGTGACTCTTTCTCTATCCTCAGTGTCTCATTCTCTCCTACCCCAGTATCTCATTCTCTTATTCATACCTTTGTGTCTCATTCTCTTCGTCTGCCTCCAGTGTCTCATTCTCTTGTTCAACCTTCAGTAGTTCATTGTAAAGACCAAGTATAATGTTTAACCCTGATCCACCAATCGATTTCCGCACGGGGGCCAGACAAGTAGAGAAGCCTCCTTAATAGTCTCTCTCTCTCTCTCTCTCTCTCTCTCTCTCTCTCTCTCTCTCTCTCTCTCTCTCTCTCTCTCTCTCTCTCTCTCGTGTCGTAGCAATAAGTTAAAATGAGTATGTATTTTCTTTAATATTTATTTGAAGGTAACCTGAATACAATTTCACTGCTGCTTCCGCCCTCGCGGCCGTTTCAGACCAGGCCTTCTGGTTGATGGCCTGATAAACCAGGCTCTTGGTGCTAGATAGCCGCACGCACTCCAACATACGCACCACAGCCTGGCTGACCAGAAGTTGCCCTGAGGGAACTGGATGAAGCTGGAACCCCGTGTAACTCAGAGCTTCCATGCGCTCAGCTCATTTGATGTTTCCATTGTTAATTACCATCAACGTCTGTGCTAAACCTTGCCTATCATGGGGCACTAGGTAAATATACCACAGTCAAGGACTGGGCCGCGGGGGCGTTGACCCCCGGAACACCCTCTAGGTAGGAGGGTGTTACGGGGGTCAACACAGAGAGCAAGAAATGCGTGTTTATTTTTGTAGGAGAGAGAGAGAGACACAGAGAGAGACACAGAGAGAGAGAGAGAGAGAGAGAGAGAGAGAGAGAGAGAGAGAGAGAGAGAGAGTAGGTAGGTAGGTAGGTAGGTTCCAAGGTGAAAGAATGAACTTATGAAGTCAGCCAGTCGAGTAAGTGTCTTATTTACATAGTGTCAGGATGCCCTACCACTGTATTACCATGGGCCAGTAGGCCTACTTCAGTGCTCCTTCATTTTGATGTAAATTCGTAGGTTTTCATGTGTCTGTGATGCCTCCAGTTGCTCCTCTCGTTGTTTAGTTGTCTTTTTGCGGTAATAATTTCCGCCACCTGTACTTGTACTTATAAGTTGGTACCTCGGAAGTTGGTACCTCGGGAGGTGGTAGCTGGGAATCAAAATCACATCAGCAGTGTTAGGGAGTAGAACTCTCGAAACCCATCATTGGTATATCAAAGGTATATTTAAGGGCATTTCGCTCACAGAGTGGAGGGGAAGAAACGTCGTTAAGTAAAAGTCTTTCCTCTGTATGTAACTTGGTAAGTCACTCAGTGATAACGTTGCAACTTTATAGCTTAGCAGTAAGACATTTTTAATTCAGCAACTTAGCGACGTGACAAGTGATTAATGGAGTAAGTTGATGTCTTGATAATTAGTTACGTTGAAATGTATTAACTTGGGCAACTTATCATCTCGGTAACTTTGGTAGTAAGTTCCCCTTGTTAAACGTCACTGACACACCAGCTGGAGAGTTGGAAATACCATGTATCACTGGGATACACAGACCTGGTCTGGGATACACAGACCTGGTCTGGGATACACAGACCTGGTCTGGGATACACAGACCTGGTCTGGGATACACAGACCTGGTCGTCAGACAAAAACACAGGTAGTTCTGACATGAATAAGACACTTGGGCAACACCTGGGTATGTGTATTTTGAAGACACTTCACCAACCAGTGACTTTATCAATTCAATACAGAGGTCGTTTGAAGGTGTTGAATCTGTAGACAGCAGAAGATGAGGTAATCAGTCCCCTAACCTAGATGCAGGTGTTCACCTTACTACTGATGAGTCTCAAGTCTAGGCAGGATAGTGAGAACGTCTCCAGGCTAAAGATTACCAGGTGTTGCACATGTGTCTTCCCTCTGCATGTGTCTGTGATTTATTAAGTTCGTAACTTGGTAAGTCACTCAGTGATAACGTTGCAACTTTATAGCTTAGCAGCAAAAGATTTTTAATTTTAGCAACTTAGCGACTTGACATGTGATTAATGGAGTAAGTTGATGTAGTGATAATTAGTTATGTTGAAATGTATTAACTTGGGCAAGTTATGTTGGCGGTACTGTGTACCAGTAACACTGTGGTAGTGTAAACATTGCAGCAGTGTTGCCAGGCTGACTCTGTCTCAGCTGACTCTGTCTCGCTGCTCACTACAAGAAGTGACTCACGAAGTCGAAATAACACGATTGTAAACAAATCAGGGAACGGGTGGGGTTTGAACCTATGGCAAATTAGTTCTGAAATTTGGACTCAGTTGCCATGAATTCAAATCCCACCCGTTCTGTGATTTATTTACAAGAGGTGGCTAAAAATTGGAGACAGATGCAGTGGAGGTGTTAAGATGTGATCATCAGTCCATCAGTCTTGAAGTAGTTTTGAGGTGGTCAGTCCACCATCCTTCAGAAGCGTTCAGTAGGCCTACTGCAGTGCTTCTCCATTCCTGTGCTGTTGTGTTAGTCTCTTTCCTCTACAAGATCCCACCCATATATCCACCTCATCCTCCCATATCACCTCATCCCTCCCAGATATCCACCTCATCCCTCCCAGATATCCACCTCATCCCTCCCAGATATCCACCACATCCCTCCCATATATCCAGCTCATCCCTCCCATATAGCCACCTCATCCCTCCCAGATATCCACCTCATCCCTCCCATATATCCAACTCATCCCTCCCATATATCCACCTCATCCCTCCCATATATCCACCTCATCCCTCCCAATACTTCCTTACCTGATGCTCTTCCCTTCAATGATTCACCTCCACCCCATTACCTACCATTTCACCCTCTCCCATTATTCCCCTTCCATACCATTCGTCCTTTCACTTCCTTTTCCCCTCCTAGGTCTTTGTTTTTTTTCCTGCCCTGACGCTTTACCTATTCTTCTCTTCTCCCCTATCCGTTAAAGCCCATTTTATCACCCATCCGGCTTGTAACATCGGCGAAAAAAAATTTCTTCTCATCTTCTCCCTCCCTCTCCCGGACTATCTATTTTTATTCCTCCATTCTCTCCCCTATCTCATTTCTCTGAACTTTCTTTTTCCTCCTTTATCTCCCCCCTCACCTCAAGTTAATATCCTCTCCACCATTTCTCGTTTCTCCCCCCTCCCCTTCGTCTCTCCTCTATTATTGGTGAGAACATTCAACTTACACTCGCAAGGTCGCGAGTTCAATTTCCTAGCGCGGACAAATATATATATATATATATATATATATATATATATATATATATATAATTATATATATATATATATATATATATTATATTAATATATATTATTAACATCAACTTACTCATTATCAACTTTCACTGAGTTTAATTAAAATTTATATTATATAATTAATATATATATATATATATATATATATATATATATATATATAAACAAGCAAAAAGATGGACGGGGGTGTGTTATGTGCAAGAAAACTGGTAGGAGGTATCCATGTCCCTAATGATGTTAATTTTATAAACAAATCTCTCTGTTTATTTTTCTACAATCAACATTTCTTTAAAAATTATGCAATTTTTTATAATTATTCAATTACACATACAAAACTGAGCGTCAGAACTCACATCATACACAGGAAAAAAACTTTCCAGATAACCTTCATCAACGTTCCTTCATGAGAGAGAGTTTGATAGTTGAAGAGTGAGGCCTGGCTCAGTGACTCCTCCAACTGAAGAGTGAGGCCTGGCTCAGTGACTCCTCCAACTGAAGAGTGAGGCCTGGCTCAGTGACTCCTCCAACTGAAGAGTGAGGCCTGGCTCAGTGACTCCTCCAACTGAAGAGTGAGGCCTGGCTCAGTGACTCCTCCAACTGAAGAGTGAGGCCTGGCTCAGTGACTCCTCCAACTGAAGAGTGGGGCCTGGCTCAGTGACTCCTCCAACTGAAGAGTGGGGCCTGGCTCAGTGACTCCTCCAGCTGAAGAGTGAGGCCTGGCTCAGTGACTCCTCCAACTGAAGAGTGAGGCCTGGCTCAGTGACTCCTCCAACTGAAGAGTGGGGCCTGGCTCAGTGACTCCTCCAACTGAAGAGTGGGGCCTGGCTCAGTGACTCCTCCAACTGAAGAGTGAGGCCTGGCTCAGTGACTCCTCCAACTGAAGAGTGAGGCCTGGCTCAGTGACTCCTCCAACTGAAGAGTGAGGCCTGGCTCAGTGACTCCTCCAGCTGAAGAGTGAGGCCTGGCTCAGTGACTCCTCCAACTGAAGAGTGAGGCCTGGCTCAGTGACTCCTCCAACTGAAGAGTGAGGCCTAACTCAGTGACTCCTCCAGCTGAAGAGTGAGGCCTGGCTCAGTGACTCCTCCAACTGAAGAGTGAGGCCTGGCTCAGTGACTCCTCCAGCTGAAGAGTGAGGCCTGGCTCAGTGACTCCTCCAGTTGAAGAGTGAGGCCTGGCTCAGTGACTCCTCCAACTGAAGAGTGAGGCCTGGCTCAGTGACTCCTCCAGC
The DNA here is from genome assembly GCA_009830355.1 of Cherax destructor. Classification (NCBI taxonomy): domain Eukaryota; kingdom Metazoa; phylum Arthropoda; class Malacostraca; order Decapoda; family Parastacidae; genus Cherax; species Cherax destructor. The sequence continues at coordinate 27,156 of WNWK01022064.1, forward strand.
TGAAGAGTGAGGCCTGGCTCAGTGACTCCTCCAGCTGAAGAGTGAGGCCTGGCTCAGTGACTCCTCCAGTTGAAGAGTGAGGCCTGGCTCAGTGACTCCTCCAGTTGAAGAGTGAGGCCTGGCTCAGTGACTCCTCCAACTGAAGAGTGAGGCCTGGCTCAGTGACTCCTCCAGCTGAAGAGTGAGGCCTGGCTCAGTGACTCCTCCAGTTGAAGAGTGAGGCCTGGCTCAGTGACTCCTCCAACTGAAGAGTGAGGCCTGGCTCAGTGACTCCTCCAGCTGAAGAGTGAGGCCTGGCTCAGTGACTCCTCCAGCTGAAGAGTGAGGCCTGGCTCAGTGACTCCTCCAGCTGAAGAGTGAGGCCTGGCTCAGTGACTCCTCCAACTGAAGAGTGAGGCCTGGCTCAGTGACTCCTCCAGCTGAAGAGTGAGGCCTGGCTCAGTGACTCCTCCAGTTGAAGAGTGAGGCCTGGCTCAGTGACTCCTCCAACTGAAGAGTGAGGCCTGGCTCAGTGACTCCTCCAACTGAAGAGTGAAGCCTGGCTCAGTGACTCCTCCAACTGAAGAGTGAGGCCTGGCTCAGTGACTCCTCCAACTGAAGAGTGAGGCCTGGCTCAGTGACTCCTCCAACTGAAGAGTGAGGCCTGGCTCAGTGACTCCTCCAACTGAAGAGTGAGGCCTGGCTCAGTGACTCCTCCAGCTGAAGAGTGAGGCCTGGCTCAGTGACTCCTCCAGCTGAAGAGTGAGGCCTGGCTCAGTGACTCCTCCAGCTGAAGAGTGAGGCCTGGCTCACTGACTCCTCCAACTGAAGAGTGAGGCCAGGCTCAGTGACTCCTCCAGCTGAAGAGTGAGGCCTGGCTCAGTGACTCCTCCAGCTGAAGAGTGAGGCCTGGCTCAGTGACTCCTCCAGCTGAAGAGTGAGGCCTGGCTCAGTGACTCCTCCAGCTGAAGAGTGAGGCCTGGCTCAGTGACTACTCTAGCAGAGGAAACACCGAAGGTTATCCAGTCTAGTATTGCAGTATCTGAATTATTATTGCATTATTGCAGTCAGGGAGGAGCGCTAAGCCCATAGCGGGTCATACAGCGCCTAAGGGAAGGGCAGGTACAGTAGTCAGGTTCGATACAAAGAAGGGAAATGCAGATCCAATTCCCTAGATGAAGAGCCTCTCATTGTCGTCACTGAACCTTCTTTGAAGGGTACAGTATCAGAAACTAACGTAAGAAATTTGGAAGAGAGAATCACCGACTAGGCTTCGCATTTTCGTAGGCCTCTCCAGTGCTCTTTTTTTATGTTTTTTAAGACACGTGAGGAGAATTTCTACGGATTTAGTGAATATCAAAATGGTATATAATACCAACAGGTTGGTAAGTAAGACACATAGGCAACAGTTAGGTGAAACGTTTCGGATTATAGATGGCTAACTGTTGCCTGTGTGTCTTACCAACGGATTTAGTGCTTCCCCATGAATATAATAATAATTTAGGTGTGCTTGATGAAATTGAGATCCAGTAGTGAGATAACATAGGAGGATCAGAAGTTCTTGGTCTGTATGAAAAGTATCAAGTGGGAGGATGAAGCTCCACTGGCGATGTTACTGAGTTTATCTGGACACATCAGGTCAGGATACAAATACACAACTGTTGTCTCACTTCTCAAAAGGAAGAGTCGGGGTAGGAGGGGAAGGATTATAAGGGTAGTGCTGGAGTGGGGGTTAGTAAAGGGAGGCTAGGGGACGTGCAGGATAGGAGGTAAGGGAGATGTAAGGTGGGAGAAGGTTGGGGAAGATGATTTTTTAATTAGCACGCCTGGCCCAAAACCGGGCTGCGGGATTAGGAACAGCCCTCGAAACCCATCAAAGGTATTATTATATACACCTTTAACTCACCAATTGAATATTTCATGCAGTCAAGTTGTCTTACAGAGGAACTAAGTGACTTCATACATAGGATGTGACATTGCATGAGGCCCTGAGCTTTCTAACTCAGTGTTTTCTGGCTACGACCTACAACCATCAACCACCACGTAGGTGCTTACATTTACTTCTGCATGGGAAATGGGGTTGATTGCATGTAGGAGGTGTGGGAGACCGAGTGGAGGAGCTGGGTGGTGGCAGAAGATGGAGTGAGGGGGGGATATGTAGATGGAGAATATTAGATGGTGATGAAGATGGAGGGAGAGGGATATATAGAGGGACCATTAATAAGCCGCGAATTATTTTCTGGCCGTGATATTACACCGATTTTAGGGTAAGTTTGTGGTGCTGATTTCGAATGTCATCGGTTTTCATTAATTGGCTCTAGTTTTTTATAAATTTACTAACCTGGTCGTCACCTTACCACTGCTGGGTCATCACCTCACCACGGCCTGGTCGTCCTCACCACGACCTGGTCGTCACCCCACCACTGCCGGGTCGTCACCTCACCACGGCAAAGTCGTCACCTCACCACTGCCGGGTCGTCACCTCACCACGGCCGGGTCGTCACCTCACCACTGCCGGGTCGTCACCTCACCACGGCCTGGTCGTCACCTTACCACTGCTGGGTCATCACCTCACCACGGCCTGGTCGTCCTCACCACGACCTGGTCGTCACCTCACTACTGCCGGGTCGTCACCTCACCACGGCAGAGTCGTCACCTCACCACTGCCGGGTCGTCACCTCACCACTGCCGGGTCGTCACCTCACCACGGCAGAGTCGTCACCTCACCACTGCCGGGTCGTCACCTCACCACTGCCGGGAAGAACAAACTGAGGAACACAGCCAGCAGACCTACATCTTGCAACCGAGGCATTTCTCGTTCTTCCTTAGAGGATAAACTCATTTTCACCAGAGTATTTTTCAAAGTCATTATCTCGTCCATCAAACATGAACTGCGGGCCATGGAACTTAGTACTGGGAAGCCTATCCAGGACTTAGAACACTCCTCTGATGGTTTGTATGGCTCTCCATTATATAGTTTCTTAACTTTCTGGTACCAAGACTCAAGGGCCATTTGTCTGTCGTAAACGACCCAGTGAATTTTATCCCACTACACACACACACACACTCCTTTCATCAACACAGACATTAAAACTCTCCTCAGACACCTACCTCCCAAGGCTCCTGGTGTCTCTGGCCTAAAACACCTTCCTGACTCTATCATTACTGCCTACACAAACCTCCTCAATGCCTCCCTTGCTTCTGGATACTTCCCTTCCCTCTTCAAAGCTGCTACCGCTATCCTCCTTCCCAAACCCAAAAAAGACCACTCTGACCCTAGAAACTATCGCCCTATCAGCCTCCTCGAAACATTAGGTAAACTCTTTGAAAAACTCATCAACCATCGCCTTCGCAGATACCTGGAACACAACTCACTTCTTTCTGATGGCCAGTTTGGCTTCAGAACTCGCAGATCCAGACAGGATGCCAATAACATCATTCTCAACTACATCCACATAAACACAAAACAAAGAAACAGGACAGCCCTGGTTGCAAAAGACGTTGAAAAAGCTTTTGACACTGTCTGGCATGTAGGGCTCAAACACAAACTCTGCACTAACTTTAACCTGCCTCTCACTACTCGTAAACTCCTCTGCAACTTCCTTGACGGAAGCACCATGAGAATCAAATTCCAAGGCTGCTACTCTGACTACTTCACACTAAATGCTGGAGTACCCCATTACACAACTCATCACTCACGCCAATATAGATACTCTCACACAAAACACAAAATGAGGTCGACAGGATTGCATTCTGGGAACAAAAATGGAGGATCAAATCCAATGCAGCTAAATCCAGCATTACATATTTTAACTATAGGAAACGTGATCCTCCATTACCTGTCGAGCTCAGAACAGCTGACACCCGCACCTACATCCCCATCACACAATCTGTCACAGTCCTTGGCATTAATCTTGACTATCTTCTTTGCTTACACAGACACATTCACTCAATGCATGCAGTAGCTAGTAAGGCCCTTGCAGGCCTCTACAAGCTGCATCATGTCTCCCAATGCACCAAACTACACCTCTACAAATTCCTAATACGTCCGCTGATAACTTACTCTCCTCTAGCCCTCTCTCTTGTAGCCAAAACAAACTTACTTAAACTGCAGCGTGTCCAGAACAAGGCTCTGCGCTGGGTGCTTGATGTCAGATGGGAGGACTTCGCCACAAGCGAGTCTCTCCATGCCCAGTTAGACATCCCTGCGCTGAATCTGTACTGGAAGTCGCTCAGTGACAGACAGATAGACAAACTTGAGACACGACATGACTACTGGACCTCTCTCCTTGAAGACATTCGCAGACCCACAAACCAAAACAACGTTTTCTACTCCTTGTATGATCCTGCTCCTAACCCTATTTACAAATAACCTTTGGATTCTATGACAGGTACCTTGAGCTGTTCGTCCCTCTGACCCACTTTCGCCTTAGCTGCTGGGTTAAGCCCATGCTCAATTTCTACACTCCTCTCTAGCGGTAATCTTTGCCTGTCCCGTCCCCCCGTTCACCCCACTGGAGTCTCACCAACAGGAGAGCCTGATATTCCTGTTCTCAAGTCTGCCCCACGATCGCCTTAGCTACTGGGTTAAGCCCTGGCTCTATTTCTACGACTAAGAAGACTCCTCTCCAGCGCTATTCTTCGTCTGTACCGTCTTCCCCGCTCATCCCATTGGGATCTTAACTGCACTTGTTACTTTACTTACTGCTTTCTGTTAGTGTGGCTTTGTAAATGGTCAAGTCGGACCGAAACGTAGTCGTAAACTCCTTTCTTCAATTGTGGGTTATTTGTGTATTGTTCCAGTCACGGTATTGTGCCTTTTTTTGTTATGTAGTCACTGGAGCGGAGGAGTATACATGATAATATACATTAATGATGGTAGAATTACCGACAATATGTAAAGTAAAAGAACACAAGTGCAACTAATGTGAGATTTTATTGTGAACGTTTCGCTCTCAAGGAGCTTTATCAAGCTTGATAAATTGAATAGCCAATTGAGTAGCCCTGTACTAGTGTATCCTGTCCCCAGCAACGTCTTCGATATCTTCCACTTGCTGCCTCTGTGTTTAACTAAAGAAGCCTACTGGTCAAGGCGCAATGCACTGCCAGCCATCGACTTCGTTTGGCTTTCCCACAGCCAAGATGATGATGATAATAATAATATCTTTATTTCTACAAGTACATGTACAAGGTATACAGGCCTAGCTGGCATCAGTGACATACTACTATATAGAAATCCGCTTGTTATGCTGAGCATTTCGGGCAAATTAGGTCAGTTTTGTCCCAGGATGCGATCCACACCAGTCGACTAACTCCCAGGTACCCATTTTACTGATGGGTGAACATAGACAACCGGTGTAAAGAAACACGCACAGTGTTTTTACTCTCGCTGGGAATCGAACCCAGACCCTCGCCATGTGAAGCGAGAGCTTTAACCACCAGGCCACGGGGCCTGGTCGCAAAACAGAGGAGATGTGCCATCACTGGCAGCATGTTGTCCAGCGCCCCCTGACACACTATCTCCTAAAGCGTCAAGTCACTGAGACACTCCGCAGGCAACTAGCACCTCGTCCCCTCCCTACGAAGACCAAGAGAACTGCGCTTACAATAGTGTACCATGGACTCAACGCCCTGGACATGCTGATGCCCGTCATAACGACATATCCTGCTCCTCGTTACCATGTCCACAAAAGGGTGCATGTGTGTGCATATGCATAGGTATATCTCTGCTTATACATATGTATTGTATAATGCGCCCAGCATAGACATGTATATGAAGCAATGTTCCTGTAAGGAAGCCAAAGACTACAGATGGCGCTGTCGCTTATGAGACGCACCAGATGTACTATCAAGACCAGTGCTTGAGCAGCATACCTTGCAACACTGCAGAACCCATTCTCCTTAGGGAGCCAGAGACGGTCATCGCAAGATTAAGACCCGTGCCAGGACTCGGTCTTGGTGAAGATTATACACCTTTAACTTCATATCGTTCTAGACCATGGCTGAGGGACTGA
>WNWK01022065.1:0-33146 GCA_009830355.1 Cherax destructor
TTTTCATTTATATATGCTATGAGTATGTTTCAAATGAAATCATAAAATTAAAGTATTTTTGGGTAGGGTTTGAACGCCATTAACCAACCAATTTAAAACCCATGTTTAAGAAAGGAGAGACTGATCACCTACGAAGACTGACGGACTAATAACGTCAAAACTGTTTCTTCTACTGTTTTTAGTGTTCTGAATTTCGTAAAAGAACGGTAAATAGCGGTATTAATGAAGTTATGTTACATTGTCAGTCGCAACACACACACACACACGTAAAGGTATTCATGCATACACACACATACACAAATACACGCACACATACACACAACACTTACACAAAGAGGTTTGTTAACAAGACTAGTCCCTGTTCTATGGGTATATAATAAGGAACTCAACCTGACGACACTGGAAAATAGGAGGACTATAAGGTATATGATAACCAAGTGCAAAATACTGAGGGAAATTGGACAACACAGGGACACAATGTTTCACAGATGGGAAATAGGATAAAAAAGACACAACTGGAAGTTGAAAACTCAGATGAGTCAAAGGGATGTTAAGAAGCATTTCTTCAGCCGTAGAGTTGTCAAGAAGTGGAACAAACTGGAGTGGTGTAATAGAGGCAGATCCATCTAACTTTAAAAGGTACGGCAAGGCTAATGTTGCCAGGAGAGAGTGGACCTGTAGCGACAGAAAAGAGGGGGTTAGGAACTGTGAATAGACACCTGAAACCACATATAGGTGAGTACAAACTACACACTACACGACTGACGACATGATGAAACTAGAGGAAAGGTTAACTAGAGTTATATGATAACGAACAAATTACTGGAGTGGAACTGATAAGGTGGAGAGGGACAGAATGTTTCAGAGGCAGGAAATAGGAAATGCGAGGGCACAGTTGGAAGTTGAAAACACATCAGTCACAGATATATTATTAATATTCCACTCTTAGAGCAGTCAGAAGTGGAACCACCTGGTAGAGGCAGGATCCTTACACAGCTTTAAGAAAAAGTAAGATAAAGCTCTCGAAGGCAGGAGAGTAAACCTAGTAACTACCAGCTAACAGTGGCCAGGAGTTAAGACTCGAACCGTGTTACCACATTTAAGTGAGTACACATACAGTACGTGACCAGCCGGGCAGTGGTTCGTAGTTGGATTGCGTGAGACCAGCTATAACAGCCTGGTTGATCAGGCCCTGATTTACCGGGGAGGTTTAGTCATGGACTAAGCCACGGGGCGTTGACCCGCAAGACTTAGGGGGAACAAAACACACACACACACATACACACACACACAGGAGCTGAGTCTCGACCCCTGAAACCACAATTGGTGAGTACACACACACAACACACACACACACACACACACACATTGGTATGGTATGGACCAGAGGGACATAGCATCTGAAGCTAGCACATCCTCATCGAACAAGGAACCTAACGGGAAAGAAGGAGACATGAACTACGCTAAGGCCCTATCAGTCCAAGAAGGGCCAAGGAATGAAGGAGAGCAGCTGGGAGCGGGGTGGTGGTAAGAAAGGCACGACCAGACGCCAAGAGCTACAGGAAACCATTGGGGAGAGATGGAGGGAAAGGCGATGGGAGGCGGAGAGGATAAGTCAGTGTTTATTCACGGGCTCAGGAGAGCGAATTAAGGACACACAATGAAAGACGGCAGGAGGAAAGACAGGAGATTGAGAACGTCATTAGAGAAATAGGCGAAGAGGACATGTCTGAGATAGTAAATTTTCAGAGAATAGGGTACGTGAAGGGGAAAACGGCCAGTCAAGCTGATCCTCAAGACAGAAACAGTGCGAAACAGGATCCTGCAAGAGAAACCAAGGCTGAAGGAATCGTCAGCATACAGAAGGGTATTCCTAGACCGGACAGAACAAAAACAGAACGACAGCAGCTTAGGGAGGGAGGCAAAAGCGAAAAGACCTGGGAAGAGAGAGACAGACAGAATCAGCAGAAACCAACCAGAACAGGGAAGAACAACAAGAGCGAGCACACACAAACCCATCCCCAGAACCCCAAAACCAAACACGCTATCCCAACACAGACTACAATCCACACTTCATCCCCCACCCTCACTATGCTATAGAATCCCCAGCACACCGCCAGGCCCCCACTCCCACAGACCCCCAAAACACAGTGTTGGAGAGAAACTGAATGTATGGTACACGAACGCAGATGGAATAACAAATAAGTGGGAGGAGAGGCATGAAAGAATCAAAGAGGCATCACCGGACATCATAGCCCCACTGAAACAAAGCTCACAGGATGATAACAGATGCCATCTTTCCAACGGGGATACCAGATCCTTAGGAAAGACAGAGGGAACAGAAAGGGTGGAGGAGGGACTGCTGATCAAAAACAGATGGGATTTTGATGAGCTGAGAGAGGGGACAGAGGAGAAGCAGGAGATTGATAATAGGAACACTTCAGTCCGGAGGTCCAAAGGTGATAATTGCCCACCACAGAACAGCAGGAGGCCAAGGCAAGAGTATGATGAGAGTAAGAGCGATGGTTGACACACTGGCCGAATTGGCCAGAAGGGCTCATGCAAGCAGGGCGAAGCTACTGATCATGGGTGACTTCAACCATAAGGAAATCGATTGGGAGAACTTAGAACCACATGGGGGCAAAGAAACATGGAGGGCTAAATAATGGAGGTGGTACTGGAAAATCTCATGTACCAACATGTAAGGGACACTACCAGAGAGAGAGAGAGGACGAACCAGCGAGACTGGACCTAGTATTCACCCTGAGTAGGCAGATATTGAGGACATCACACATGAAACCACCTTGGGGCCAGTGATCATATGGTTCTAAGCTTCGACTACATAGTAGAGTTACAAGTGGAGGGGGAAGCAGGAAGAGCTGCAAGAATGAAGCCAAACTATAAGAAAGGTGACTACGTGGGCATGAAGAACTTCCTGCACGGAGTTCAGTGGGACAGAGAGCTGGCAGGGAAGTCGGTAAACGAGATGATGGAATATATGACAACAATTTGCAAGGAAGCTGAGGAAAGGTTTATACCCAAGGGTAACAGGAAAAGCGAAAAGGCCAGGATGAGCCCATGGTTCACCCAAAGGTGCAGGAAGCCAAAACCAAGTGTGCCAGGAAATGGAAGAAGTATAGAAGGCAAAGGACCCAGGAGAATAAGGAGAGCAGTCGTAGAGCCAGAAATGAATATGCACAGGAAAGAAGGGAGACCCAAAGACAATACGAGAATGACATAGCAGCGAAAGCAAAATCTGACCAAAGCTGTTGTACAGCCACATCAGGGAGGAGAACAACAGTCAAGGACCAGGTGATCAGGCTGAGGAAGGACGGAGGGAGGTCACAAGAAATGACCACGAAGTGTGTGAGGAGCTCAACATGAGATTCAAAGAGGTGTTCACAGAGGAAATAGAAGGGCCTCCAGAAAGGAGGAGAGGTAGGGTACACCATCAGGTGCTGGACACAATGCACACACCTGAGGAGGAAGTGAAGAGGCTACTAAGCGAGCTAGATACCTCAAAGGCGATGGGGCTGGATAACATTTCTCCATGGGTCCTGAGAGAGGAGCAGACGAGCTATGTTACCCTAACAACAATATTCAACACGTCTTTCGAAACAGGGCAACTACCTGAGGTATGGAAGACAGCAAATGTAGTTCCAATTTTAAAAAGGGAGACAGAAATGTAGCACTAAACTACAGACCAGTGTCACTGACATGTATAGTATGCAAGGTCATGGAGAAGATTATCAGGAGAAGAGTGGTGGAGCACCTAGAAAGGAATGAGCTCATCAACGACGGCCAACACGGTTTCAGGGACGGGAAATCCTGTGTCACAAACCTACTGGAGTTCTATGACAGGGTGACAGCAGTAAGACAAGAGAGAGAGGGTGGGTAGATTGCATATTCTTGGACTGTAAGAAGGCGTTTGACACAGTCCCACACAAGAGATTAGTGCAGAAGCTGGAGGACCAGGCAGGGATAACAGGGAAGGCACTACAATGGATCAGGGAATACCTGTCAGGAAGACAGCAACGAGTCATGGTCCGTGGGGTTCCACAGGGGTCAGTCCTAGGACCGGTGCTGTTTCTGGTATTTGTGAATGACATGACGGAAGGAATAGACTCCGAAGTGTCCCTGTTTGCAGATGATGTGAAGTTGATGAGAAGAATTCAATCGGACGAAGACCAGGCAGAACTACAAAGGATCTGGACAGGCTGCAAGCCTGGTCCAGCAATTGTCTCCTGGAGTTCAACCCCACCAAGTGCAAAGTCATGAAGATTGGGGAAAAGCAAAGAAGACCGCAGACAGAGTACAGTCTAGGGGGCCAGAGACTACAAACCTCAATCAAGGAAAAAGATCTTGGGGTGAGTATAACACCAGGCACATCTCCTGAGGCGCACATCAACCAAATAACTGCTGCAGCATACGGGCGCCTAGCAAACCTAAGAACAGCATTATGACATCTTAATAAAGAATCGTTCAGGACCTTGTACACTGTGTACGTTAGGCCCATACTGGAGTATGCAGCACCGGTTTGGAACCCACACCTAGCCAAGCACGTAAAGAAGCTAGAGAAAGTGCAAAGGTTTGCAACAAGAATAGTCCCGGAGCTAATGGGTATGTCCTACGAGGAGAGGTTAAGGTAAATCTACCTGACGACACTGGAGGACAGGAGAGATAGGGGGGACATGATAACGACATATAAAATACTGAGAGGAATTGACAAGGTTGACAGAGACAGAATGTTCCAGAGATGGGACACAGCAACAAGGGGACACAGTTGGAAGTTGAAGACTCAGATGAATCACAGGGATGTTAGGAAGTATTTATTTAGTCACAGAGTGGTCGGGAAGTGGAATACCTTGGGAAGCGATGTAGTGGAGGCAGGTTCCATACATAGCTTTAAGGAGAGGTATGATAAAGCTCATGGCTTAGGTAGAGTGACCCAGTAGCGGCCAGTGTAGAGGCGGGGCCAGGAGCTATGTCTTGACCCCTGCAACCACAACTAGGTGAGTACAACTAGGTGAGTACATAGGCAGAATGGTTCAGAGTTGGGAAATAAGAACAGGAAAGCACAGGTGGAAATTGGAAACTCAGTTGAGTCATAGAGATGTTAGGAAGTATTTATTCAGCCTTACAGTTGTCAGGAAGTGGAGCAATCTGAGAGTAAAGTGGTGGATGCGAGATCCATACATAGCTTAAAGAGGTACGACAAGGCTCTTGTAATCAGGAGAGTGGACCAAGTAGTGACCAGCGAGGAGGCTGGGCCTGGAGCTGTGACTCGACCCCTGCAACCATATATCCATATATAGATGAGTATGTGAGTACACATACACTCAAAGACACACCCACTCAGGAAAGGCACAAGAGAGAAAGGTCATTGAAATTGAGGAAAAAAACATCAAAATTATAAAGACAGAACCAAGATCATGAAAAGAAGTAGGTGTGAGGAAGGAAGGTACCAGATACCACACAACAGGTGGTGAGTCAGAAGGAAGGGAAGGTAGCAGATACAACACAACAGGTGGTGAGTCAGAAGGAAGGGAAGGTAGCAGATACAACACAACAGGTGGTGAGTCAGAAGGAAGGAAGGTAGCAGATACCACACAACAGGTGGTGAGTCAGAAGGAAGGAAGGTAGCAGATACAACACAACAGGTGGTGAGTCAGAAGGAAGGGAAGGTAGCAGATACCACACAACAGGTGGTGAGTCAGAAGGAAGGGAAGGTAGCAGATACCACACAACAGGTGGTGAGTCAGAAGGAAGGAAGGTAGCAGATACAACACAACAGGTGGTGAGTCAGAAGGAAGGAAGGTAGCAATACAACACAACAGGTGGTGAGTCAGAAGGAAGGGAAGGTAGCAGATACAACACAACAGGTGGTGAGTCAGAAGGAAGGGCAGGTAGCAGATACAACACAACAGGTGGGAGTCAGAAGGAAGGAAGGTAGCAGATACAACACAACAGGTGGTGAGTCAGAAGGAAGGAAGGTAGCAGATACAACACAACAGGTGGTGAGTCAGAAGAAAGGAAGGTAGCAGATACAACACAACAGGTGGTGAGTCAGAAGGAAGGGAAGGTAGCAGATACAACACAACAGGTGGTGAGTCAGAAGGAAGGGAAGGTAGCAGATACAACACAACAGGTGGTGAGTCAGAAGGAAGGGATGGTAGCAGATACAACACAACAGGTGGAGAGTCAGAAGGAAGGAAGGTAGCAGATACAACACAACAGGTGGTGAGTCAGAAGGAAGGGAAGGTACAGATACCACACAACAGGTGGTGAGTCAGAAGGAAGGAAGGTAGCAGATACAACACAACAGGTGGAGAGTCAGAAGGAAGGGAAGGTAGCAGATACAACACAACATGTGGTGAGTCAGAAGGAAGGGATGGTAGCAGATACAACACAACAGGTGGTGAGTCAGAAGGAAGGGAAGGTAGCAGATACAACACAACAGGTGGTGAGTCAGAAGGAAGGGAAGGTAGCAGATACAACACAACAGGTGGAGAGTCAGAAGGAAGGGAAGGTAGCAGATACAACACAACAGGTGGTGAGTCAGAAGGAAGGGAAGGTACCAGATACAACACAACAGGTGGTGAGTCAGAAGGAAGGGATGGTAGCAGATACAACACAACAGGTGGTGAGTCAGAAGGAAGGAAGGTAGCAGATACAACACAACAGGTGGTGAGTCAGAAGGAAGGAAGGTACAGATACAACACAACAGGTAGTGAGTCAGAAGGAAGGAAGGTAGCAGATACAACACAACAGGTGGGAGTCAGAAGGAAGGAAGGTACCAGATACAACACAACAGGTGGTGAGTCAGAAGGAAGGAAGGTAGCAGATACAACACAACAGGTGGTGAGTCAGAAGGAAGGAAGGTACAGATACAACACAACAGGTGGTGAGTCAGAAGGAAGGGGAAGGTAGCAGATACAACACAACAGGTGGTGAGTCAGAAGGAAGGGATGGTACCAGATACAACACAACAGGTGGTGAGTCAGAAGGAAGGAAGGTAGCAGATACAACACAACAGGTGGTGAGTCAGAAGGAAGGAAGGTAGCAGATACAACACAACAGGTGGTGAGTCAGAAGGAAGGAATGGTACCAGATACAACACAACAGGTGGAGAGTCAGAAGGAAGGAATGGTACCAGATACAACACAACAGGTGGTGAGTCAGAAGGAAGGAATGGTACCAGATACAACACAACAGGTGGTGAGTCAGAAGGAAGGGATGGTACCAGATACAACACAACAGGTGGTGAGTCAGAAGGAAGGAATGGTACAGATACAACACAACAGGTGGTGAGTCAGAAGGAAGGGAAGGTACCAGATACAACACAACAGGTGGTGAGTCAGAAGGAAGGAATGGTACCAGATACAACACAACAGGTGGTGAGTCAGAAGGAAGGATGGTACAGATACAACACAACAGGTGGTGAGTCAGAAGGAAGGATGGTACAGATACAACACAACAGGTGGTGAGTCAGAAGGAAGGGATGGTCCAGATACAACACAACAGGTGGTGAGTCAGAAGGAAGGGATGGTACCAGATACAACACAACAGGTGGTGAGTCAGAAGGAAGGAATGGTACCAGATACAACACAACAGGTGTGAGTCAGAAGGAAGGATGGTACCAGATACAACACAACAGGTGGGAGTCAGAAGGAAGGAATGGTACTAGATACAACACAACAGGTGTGAGTCAGAAGGAAGGGAATGGTTCAGATACAACACAACAGGTGGTGAGTCAGAAGGAAGGGATGGTACCAGATACAACACAACAGGTGGTGAGTCAGAAGGAAGGAATGGTACCAGATACAACACAACAGGTGGTGAGTCAGAAGAAGGAATGGTACAGATACAACACAACAGGTGGTGAGTCAGAAGGAAGGAATGGTACCAGATACAACACAACAGGTGGAGTCAGAAGGAAGGATGGTCCAGATACAACACAACAGGTGGTGAGTCAGAAGGAAGGGATGGTACCAGATACAACACACAGGTGGATCAGAAGGAAGGAATGGTACCAGATACAACACAACAGGTGTGAGTCAGAAGAAGGATGGTACCAGATACAACACAACAGGTGGATGAGTCAGAAGGAAGGGATGGTACCAGATACAACACAACAGGTGGTGAGTCAGAAGGAAGGGATGGTACAGATAAAACACAACAGGTGGTGAGTCAGAAGGAAGGAATGGTACCAGATACAAACAACAGGTGGAGAGTCAGAAGGAAGGGAATGGTACCAGATACAACACAACAGGTAGAGTCAGAAGGAAGGATGGTACCAGATACAATACAACAGGTGGTGAGTCAGAAGGAAGGGATGGTACCAGATACAACACAACAGGTGGAGAGTCAGAAGGAAGGGATGGTACCAGATACAACACAACAGGTGGAGAGTCAGAAGGAAGGGAATGTACCAGATACAACACAACAGGTGGAGAGTCAGAAGGAGGGGATGGTACCAGATACAACACAACAGGTGGTGAGTCAGAAGGAAGGGATGGTACCAGATACAACACAACAGGTGGATAATCAGAAGAAAGGGATGGTACCAGATACAACACAACAGGTGGTGAGTCAGAAGGAAGGGATGGTGCCAGATACAACACAACAGGTGGAGAATCAGAAGGAGGGGCAAGAGGGGTGAGAAAGACATTTGCAGACATACTCTGAGGAATCCGGGAGGTGAAGGATATGTACTTGTATATGTCGTGCCGAATAGATAAAACGTGCGATTTTAGCTTAAACAGCAACGCTCTTCTTGCCGAATAAGGCAAGCAAAAATTTGTGTTTGCAATAATTTCGCAAAAATTATTCTGAACCTAACGAAAAATATATTTCATTGTGTTTCTTTATTATTAAATCATTGTAAACTTATCTAAAATATATTTAGTTGGATTAGGCTAAATTAAATTGCGCTTGTTATAATAAGGTTAGGTAAGTTTTCTAAGGTTCTTTAGGTACAAAATTTTTAATTTTTACATTAACATAACTGAAAAAAATATATCTTTAAACGTATAAGAGAATATTTTAGGAAGGATTTAATTTTAAATGAGTTCTTGCTAATTGACCAGTTGTACCTATTCCCGCGGCAGGCCAGGATTCGACCCTGCGACAAATTGTCCTGCCTCAAAAGACAACACAACGTACACAAGAACACAAGAAAGAAGGAACACTGCAGCAGACATTGTGGTCCATGCGAGGCAGGTCCAAGTCTCCCACTGGCTTAAGCCAATGACCCAACAAGTCAGGTCACATTCACTTAAGAAGGTGCATGGCATGAGACCTACTAGCACAAGATAGTCACGTACAACTCACACACACCCACACCCACTCATGTATTTATCTAACCTATGTTTAGAACTACACAAAGTCTTAGCTTCTATGACGGTACTCGGGAGTTTGTTCCACTCATCCACAACTCTATTACCAAACCAGTGCTTTCCTATATCCTTCGTGAATCTGAATTTTTCCAACTTAAAACCATTGCTGCGAGTCCTGTCTTGACTGGATATTTTTAGCATGCTATTTACATCCCCTTTATTTATTCCTGTTTTACATTTATACTCCTCAATCTTATCCCCTCTAATTCTACGCCTTTCTAGAGAGTGCAGATTCAGGGCCCTCAGTCTATCCTCATATGGAAGATTTCTGTCCTCCGATTGAATTCCACTCAACAACCCCACATCATCAGCACACAGGGACACCTACGAATCCACTCCCTCCGTCATGCCGTTCCCACACACCAGAAATAGCACCGGTCCCAGGACTGACCCCTGTGGAACACCACTCGCCACAGGCGCCCACCCCGACACCCCGCCACGCACCACGACCCGCTGATCTCCTCTCGCCAGTTTTTTCCCCATCCAGTGTAGTGCCCTCCCTGTTAGCCCTGCCTGGTCCTCCAGCTCTCCCACCAATCTCCTATGTGGAATTGTATCAAAAGTCCACCCACAGTCCAAGAAAACGCAATCCACCCAGCCCTCTCCCTCCCGTCCCACTGCCGTCACCCCGTCACAGAACTCCAGTAAGTTTCTGACACAGGATTTTCCGTCCTTAAAACCGTGCTGGTTGTCGTTGATAAGCTCTTTCCTTTCTAGGTACTCCACCACTTTTCTCCTGATAATCTTCTCCATGACTTTGCATACTATACATGCTTCGTGTCTGTCTCCTCGTTTAAAAGCTTTGGACTATATTTGTTGTCTTCTATACCTCAGGTAGTCGCCCTGTTTCGATAGATGTGTTGAAGATTGTTGTTAGTGATACACATAGTGCCTCTGCTCCCTCTCTCAAGACCCATGGAGATATGTTATCCGGTCCCATCGCCTTTGAGGCATCTAGCTCGCTTAGCAGCCTTTTCACTTCTTCCTCTGTTGTATGTATTGTGTCCAACACTTGATAGTGTACCCCACCTCTCCGTCTTTCTGGAGGCTCTTCTGTCTCCTCTGTAAACACTTCTTTGAATTTCGTTTTGAGCTCCTCACATACTTCTTGGTCGTTTCTTGTGATCTCCCATCCATCCTTCCTCAGCCTGATCACTTGGTCTTTGACTGTTGTTTTCCTCCTGATGTGGCTGTACAACAGCTTCAGGTCCGATTTGGCTTTCGCATACTTGGTTTTGACCTCTCTACACCTTTGAGTGAACCAAGGGCTCCTGCGGACCTTCTAGTTATTGCTGTTTGCCTTGTGTACAATCCTGTCCTCAGCTTCCCTGTATATTGTTGTCACATATTTTATCATCTCATTTACTGATTTTCCTGCCAGTTCTCTGTCCCACTGAACCTCTTGCAGGAAATTCCTCATTCCTGCGTTGTCCCTCTCTTGTAGTCTGGCTTCATTCGTCATGCCCTTCCTGCTTCCCTCTCCACTTGTAACTCTACTCTGTATTCGAAGCTCAGAACCAAGTGGTTACTGGCCCCGAGGGGTCTTTCATATGTGATGTCCTCAAAGTCTGCACTACTCAAGGTGAATACTAGGTCTTGCTCGTTCATCCTCCCCTCTCTCTCTCTCTGGTAGTGTCCCGTACGTGTTGGTACATGCGTTTTCCATTACAACCTCCATCATCTTAGCCCTCCACGTTTCTGGGACCCCATGTGGCTCCAGGTTCTTCCAGTCGATTTCTTTGTGATTGAAGTCACCCACAATCAGCAGTTTTGCCCTGTTCGCATGTGTGTGTGTGCGTGTGCATGCCTGTGTGTACGTATGTGTTCTCACCTATATATGATTACAGGTGTGCTTGCGCGTGTGTGTGTGTGTGTGTGTCATGCTGATGTGTGTGTTTGTGCAACACACACACACACACACACACACACACACAGAGCGCGCGCACACAGGACACACAGTGTAGTGGGACACAAGGCTCCGTGAATCTTAGTGTTTTTAGGTGGTACATTAGCTGCTAGAGAAGCCAGTGGTAGTGACAGTGTCAGTGAACAACCCTACAAGTGATAACCAAAGTTATTAACTTAAAAAAATGCGAGAGGAAGCCTGAAATTACACAAGAAAATTTGAAAGTGCCAAATCGTTTGAGGCCTAGCAGGCACTGTTGCCACACAGGTACAAATATATATACGAAGTACAAAGCGAGTGACGAAAGTTAAAAGGTCAAGAGTTAAGAGAGGTTGGTTAACAAGCACAATGTGGGGTAGTATACAGCGAGAGTGACCAAGTTAACAAGAAAACGAAGAAAATAAAAAACAAAAAATAAAAATATATAACCAGGGAAGGTGGCAGGCAGTAGGCCTCCTCCAGGAAGTGGTCACGTCATAGCAGGTTGGCTGACACTGGTAGCTAAGAGTCACTCACTCCTGCCGGCTATTACCTGAATTAGAGTAAAAACAACATTGATAAGGTGGAGATAGGATTGATGAATGTGAGGCAAACTAGTGAGGGACATCAAACACAAACACACACACACACACACACACACACACACACACACACACACACACACACACACACACACGGGTTCAGGCACTGTATTAGTAAATATAAGTAAATATAAATGTAAGTATTATTAAATAGAAGTGAGGAGTATTTTCTGGGACACAAACATAGATGCGTGGGCATACAAACACACACACAAGGGTTTCACACCTTCAGAAAGCTGATATGACACACCCTCTCTCCCTCCCTCATAAACCATATACACACACATTTTTTATTTTTTTATTAACACATCGGCCGATTCCCACCAAGGCAGGGTGGCCCGAAAAAGAAAAACTTTCAACATCATTCACTCCATCACTGTCTTGCCAGAGGGGTGCTTTACACTACAGTTATAAAACTGCAACATTAACACCCCTCCTTCAGAGTGCAGACACTGTACTTCCCATCTCCAGGACTCAAGTCCGGCCTGCCGGTTTCCCTGAATCCCTTCATAAATGTTACTTTGCTCACACTCCAACAGCACGTCAATTATTAAAAACCATTTGTCTCCATTCACTCCTATCAAATACGCTCACACATGCTTGCTGGAAGTCCAAGCCCTCGCACACAAAACTTCCTTTACCCCTCCCTCCAACCTTTCCTAGGCCGACCCCAACCCCGCCTTCCTCCACTACAGATTTATACACTCTCGAAGTTATTCTGTATCGTTCCATTCTCTCTACATGTCCAAACCACCTCAACAACCCCTCCTCAGCTCTCTGGATAATAGTTTTGGTAATCCCGCACCTCCTCCAAATTTCCAAACTCCGAATTCTCTGCATTATATTCACACCACACATTGACCTCAGACATGACATCTCCACTGCCTCCAGCCTTCTCCTCGTTGCAACATTCATCACCCATGCTTCACACCCATATAAGAGTGTTGGTATAACTATACTCTCATACATTCCCTTCTTTACTTCCATGGACAAAGTTCTTTGTCTCCACAGACTCCGAAGTGCTCCACTCACCCTTTTCCCCTCATCAATTCTATGATTCACCTCATCCTTCATAGACCCATCTGCTGACATGTCCACTCCCAAATATCTGAATACATTCACCTCCTCCATACTCTCTCCCTCCAATCTGATATCCAATCTTTCTTCACCTATTCTTTTTGTTATCCTCATCACCTTACTCTTTCCTATATTCACTTTCAATTTTCTTCTTTTACACACCCTACCAAATTCATCCACCAACCTCTGCAACTTCTCTTAAGAATCTCCCAAAAGCACAGTGTCATCAGCAAAAAGCAACTGTGACAACTCCCACTTTGTATTTGCTTCTTTATCTTTTAGTCCCACACTTCTTGCCAAGACCCTCGCATTCACTTCTCTTACAACCCCATCTATAAATATATTGAACAACCACGGTGACATCACACATCCTTGTCTAAGGCCCACTTTTACTGGGAAATAGTCCCCTTCCCTCCTACACACTCTAACCTGAGCCTCACTATCCTCATAAAAACTCTTCACTGCTTTCAGTAACCTTCCTCCTATTCCATACACCTGCAACATCTGCCACATTGCCCCCCTATCTACCCTATCATACGCCTTTTCCAAATCCATAAATGCCACAAAAACATCTTTACCTTTATCCAAATACTGTTCACCTATATGTTTCACTGTAAACACTTGGTCTACACACCCCTACCTTTCCTAAAGCCCCTTGTTCATCTGCTATCCTGCTTTCTGTCTTACTCCTAATTCTTTCGATAATAACTCTACCATACACTTTACCAGGTACACTCAACAGACTTATTCCCCTATAATTTTTGCACTCTCTTTTGTCCCCTTTGCCTTTATACAAAGGAACAATACACGCTTTCTGCCAATCCCTAGGTACCTTACCCTCTTCCATACATTTATTAAATAATAGCACCAACCACTCCAAAACTATATCCCCACCTGCTTTTAACATTTCTATCTTTATCCCATCAATCCCAGCTGCCTTACCCCCTTTCATTCTACCCACTGCCTCACGAACTTCCCCTACACCCACAACTGGCTCTTCCACACTCCTACAAGATGTTATTCCTCCTTGCCCTACACACGAAATCACAGCTTCCCTGTCTTCATCAACATTTAACAACTCCTCAAAATATTCTCTCCATCTTCCCGATACCTCTAACTCTCCATTTAATAACTCTCCTCTCCTATTTTTAACTGTCAAATCCATTTGTTCTCTAGGCTTCCTCAACTTATTAATCTCATTCCAAAACTTTTTCTTATTTTCAACAAAATTTGCTGATAACATCTCACCCCCTCTCTCATTTGCTCTCTTTACATTGCTTCACCACTCTTTAACCTCTCTTTTCTCTCCATATACTCTTCCCTCCTTGCATCACTTCTACTTTGTAAAAACCTCTCATATGCTAACTTTTCTCCCTTACTACTCTCTTTACATCATCATTCCACCAATCGCTCCTCTTCCCTCCCGCACCCACTCGCCTGTAACCACAAACTTCTGCTGAACACTCTAACACTACATTTTTAAATCTACCCCATACATCTTCGACCCCATTGCCTTCACTCTCACTAGCCCACCTATCCTCCAATAGTTGTTTATATCTTACCCTAACTGCCTCCTCTTTTAGTTTATAAACCTTCACCCTCTCTTACTTACTGATTCTATTTTCCTTGTATCCCATCTACCTTTTACTCCCACTGTAACTATAACTAAAAAGTGATCTGATATATCTGTGGCCCTCTATAAACATGTACATCCTGAAGTCTACTCAACAGTCTTTTATCTACCAATACATAGTCCAACAAACTACTGTCATTACGCCCTACATCATATCTTGTATACTTATTTATCCTCTTTTTTAAAATATGATTACCTATAACTAAACCCCTCTCTATACAAAGTTCAATCAAGGGCTCCCATTATCATTTACACCTGGCCCCTCAAACTTACCTACTACACCCTCTCTGCATTATTTCCACTTTACATTTAGTCCCCTACCAAATTACTTCTCATTTGGTTCAAAAGTTCTATACATTCATTAATATATATATATATATATATATATATATATATATATATATATATATATATAGTGTCGAATAGGTAAATTTGGTCAATTAGCAAGAACTCGTTTTTCTATTATACGTTTAAAGATATATATTTTTAATTTATGTTAATGCAAAAATTAAAAATTTTGAACCAAAAAAAATAGAAAATTACCTAACCTTATCATAACAAGTACAATTTAATTTAGCCTAATCCAACTAAATATATTTTAGATAAGTTTACAATAATTTAATAATAAACTTACACAATGAAATATATTTTTTTGGTTAGGTCCTGAATGATTTTTGCGAAATTACTGCATACACAAAATCTTTTGGTTTATATAAATTGGATTCATTTATAATTAATAAAATTTGGGAAGAATTTAGTGATACATTAGATAAATCTTAATTCTTGGGTAGTTTCAGGTGCGCTTCACAGAGTCGGGTGCTGTCACGCTAATGTGAAGTGCGGTCTTTGTTATGATGTAATTGTGAGGTGTAGTCTTACCCCTTAGGTATCACTCCTGTGTTTATTAACAAGGGATATCTTTCTCCAGGGGTTATTAACAAGGGATATATTTATCCTGGGGTTATTATCAGGGGATATCTTTCTCCTGGGGTTATTACAGAATATCTTTCCTGGTTATACAAGGAATATCTTTCTCCTGGGGTTATTAACAAGGGATATATTTCTCCTGGGGTTATTATCAAGGGATATATTTCTCCTGGGGTTATTATCAAGGGATATATTTCTCCTGGGGTTATTATCAAGGGATAATAAGATAATATGGGATAATAAGTTAATAATAAGATAATAAGATATCATAAGATATCCTTAACCTCAGTGTTCTCTACGGAAATTTCAGCCATTTTTCAATTAAAGATATGCAAGCAAGGATAAAAATTTAGATAGGAGGGATCCCGTATTGTAAACAGACGAACAATAAACATAGAACTGATGTTTACCTCACTCAGATTATTTATTCTTTATTTTAATCAGGATGAAGTAGGATGATTTTTAAGGAAAAAATAAGTGTTGATATACACGAATATCCCGGGAGACCGAAACTTAAGACGACGTTTCTGTCCGACTTGGACTATTGACTAGTCACACAGCTAATGGTCTAAGTCAGACCGAAACGTAATTAAAAAAATTCATTCTTCTGTGTTAGGGTTATTTGTGTATTGTTAATTAGTCTTTTGTATTAATGTAACTGAAGAGGAAGAGGCACAAATAACGGCTAACATTACAAAAATAATCAGCATATAGGAGAGAGGAGCTAACGATGACGTTTCGGTCCGACTTGGACCATTTACAAAGTCACACTAACAAAAAGGAATCGAATCGAATCGAATAAGTTCAGGTAAGATCCCAATGGGATGAGCGGGGAAGACGGTACAGACGAAGAATAGCGCTGGAGAGGAGTCTTCTTAGTCGTAGAAATAGAGCCAGGGCTTAACCCAGCAGCTAAGGCGATCGTGGGGCAGACTTGAGAACAGGAATAGCAGGCTCTCCTGTTGATGAGACTTCTGTGGGGTGAGCGGGGAGGACGGGACAGCCGAAGATTAGCGCTAGAGAGGAGTGTAGAAGTTGAGCCAGGGCTTAACCCAGCAGCTAAGGCGAAAGTGGGTCAGAGGGGCGAACAGCTCAAGGTACCTGATATAGAATCAAAAGGTTATTTGTAAATAGGGTTAGGAGCAGGTTCATACAAGGAATAGAAAAGGTTGTGTTGGTTTGTGGGTCTACGAATGTCTTCGTCAAGAAGAGAGGTCCAGTAGTCATGTCGTGTCTCAAGTTTGTCTATCTGTCTGTCACTGAGCGACTTCCAGTACAGATTCAGCGCAGGGATGTCTAACTGGGCATGGAGAGACTCGCTTGTGGCGAAGTCCTCCCATCTGACATCAAGCACCCAGCACAGAGCCTTGTTCTGGACACGCTGCAGTTTAAGTAAGTTTTGGCTGCAAGAGAGAGGGCTAGAGGAGAGTAAGTTATCAGCGGACGTATTATGGATTTGTAGAGGTGTAGTTTGGTGCGTTGATAGGCATGTTGCAGCTTGTAGAGGCCCGCAAGGGCCTTCCTAGCTACTGCATGCTTTGAGTGAATGTGTCTGTTTAAGCAAAGGAGGTAGTCAAGATTAATGCCAAGGACTGTGACAGATTGTGTGATGGGGATGTAGGTGCGGGTGTCAGCTGTTCTGAGCTCGACAGGTAATGGAGGATCACGTTTCCTATAGTTAAAGTATGTAATGCTGGATTTAGCTGCAGTGGTTTTGTTCCCAGAAGGCAATCCTGTCGACCTCATTCTGTCTTTTGTGTGAGAGTGTATCTATATTGGCGTGAGTGGTGAGTTGTGTAATGTCGTCTGCATAGGCTAGTGTGATGGAGGTGTGGTATACAGGTGTTGGAATGTCGTTAGTGTATAAAATGTAGAGGGTAGGAGAGAGGACAGATCCCTGGGGTACTCCAGCATTTAGTGTGAAGTAGTCAGAGTAGCAGCCTTGGAATTTGATTCTCATGGTGCGGCCGTCAAGGAAGTTGCAGAGGAGTTTACGAGTAGTGAGAGGCAAGTTAAAGTTAGTGCAGAGTTTGTGTTTGAGCCCTACATGCCAGACAGTGTCAAAAGCTTTTTCAACGTCTTTTGCAACCAGGGCTGTCCTGTTTCTTTGTTTTGTGTTTATGTGGATGTAGTTGAGAATGATGTTAATGGCATCCTGTGTAGATCTGTGAGTTCTGAAGCCAAACTGGCCGTTAGAAAGAAGTGAGTTGTGTTCCAGGTATCTGCGAAGACGATGGTTGATGAGTTTTTCATAGAGTTTACCTAATGTTTCGAGGAGGCTGATAGGGTGATAGTTTCTAGGGTCAGAGTGGTCTTTATTGGGTTTGGGAAGGAGGATAGCGGTAGCAGCTTTGAAGAGTGAAGGGAAGTAACCAGAAGCAAGGGAGGCATTGAGGAGGTTTGTGTAGGAAGTAATGATAGAGTCAGGAAGGTGTTTTAGGATAATATGTGAATGAATGGTTCAGAGAACCGACGAGTTGGTAAATTAGACACATATGCAACACTTGGGTATCTATATTGAGGAAACGTTTCGCCACACAGTGGCTTCATCAGTCCATACAAAGGAGAATCGTGAAGAACAGGAGGAGTGTGAGGTTGTCAGGCCCTCAATCTTGAGACGATGTTGTCAGTCCATCAATCTTGAATAGAATAACAGCATATGAGCAGAGGGAGTTTATATACTGTAGACAGGAGAGGTGCAGCAGTTGTAGGAAGTGTCACATTTGTTCAATGTGGAAGTAGGTCGTGCTAAGGAATAGGCAAGCGAAGAAATCCCTGTATTAAGATACCAAGATGTTGCAGTGTCAGACAGGATGTGAATGAATGGTTCAGAGAACCGACGAGTTGTAAATTAGACACATATGCAACACTTGGGTATCTTTATTGAGAATTTCGACACAGTGGCTTCATCAGTCCATACAAAGGAGAATCGTGAAGAACAGGAGGAGTGTGAGGTTGTCAGGCCCTCAATCTTGAGACGATGTTGTCAGTCCATCAATCTTGAATAGAATAACAGCATATGAGCAGAGGGAGTTTATATACTGTAGACAGGAGAGGTTCTCTGAACCATTCATTCACATCCTGTCTGACACTGCAACATCTTGGTATCTTAATACAGGGATTTCTTCGCTTGCCTATTCCTTGGGCACGACCTACTTCCACATTGAACAAATGTGACACCTCCTACAACTGCTGCACCTCTCCTGTCTACAGTATATAAGCTCCCTCTGCTCATATTCTGTTATTCTATTCAAGATTGATGGACTGACAACATCGTTTCAAGATTGAGGGCCTGACAACCTCACACTCCTCCTGTTCTTCACGATTCTCCTTTGTATGGACTGATGAAGCCACTGTGTGGCGAAACGTTTCCTCAATAAAGATACCCAAGTGTTGCATATGTGTCTAATTTACTAGGATAATATGGTTTAGGCCAGAGGCACCAGGAGCCTTGGGAGGAAGGTGTCTGAGGAGAGTTTTAATGTCTGTGTTGGTGAAAGGAGTGTCGAGTTCTTGGGAGGAGTAAGGGAGTCCAGATGGATGTGGCTGTCTGGTGTTGTTTCGTGTGTGTGTGTGTGTAGTGTTCCAGTGTTCTATGTTCTGAATGTGTTGGATGGCGTTAGGGTGGGGTGGGTGAGGGTGGAAGATGTTCTCCCAGATGTGTTTGAAGATGTTTGTAGCAGCCTGCGGATCTGAGATGTGTGTGTTGCTGTGGGTGATGTGTTTGAATTTGTTGGTGGGAGTGGTACCTCTGATTTTTTTGATAAAGTTCCAGAAAACTTTGGAGTTTTTAATTCGCTGTTTGTCTGCTTGTAGTATGAGCTGTGACCAATGAGAGTTGTGGTCTTGGTATAGACTGTGTAGAATGTTGTTTCTGAGTTAAGTGAGATCTAATCGGACTTGATTAAATCTATGTGTGTTGTAGAGGAAGCGGTTGTGGTAGCAGATAATTAATCTTCTTGTTCTGATTGAGGGTTTGAAAGAATAACGAGTGGTGTGAGTTTTCTTTGGTATTGCGGAGTTGGCTGCTTGTGTAATGGTGTCTTGGATGAGATCAAGTTGAGTGTCAATGTCAGAGATAGGTTTGTTGTTGTAGTCATAGGTGAGGTTAGTATTATCTATATATTGTTTGAAAGCATCCCAGTCAGCGTTCTTGTAGGAGAAGGAAGGTCTGTCTGGGATGAGGATAGGGTTGGAAGAGATGTGTAAGATGACTGGGATGTGATCAGAGCCTGTAATAGGGCCAGGTGAGATGTAGTGTTGGAAGAGAGCTAGCTCGGTTTGCCAGAATGATATCGGGTTTGCCTTGGCCCATGTGGTTGTAGAAAGGTGTTGAAGTCTGGGCCGAGGTGATTAGGTGTTTATGGTTTGTGAAGTTGAGTAATTGGTGACCAAGTTGGTTGTTACTGGTGTGATGAAAGGCGTTGTGTTTGGCATTCATGTCAGCAAGTAGGTATGTTGGTGTGTTGGTGTAGTTGAAGACTAAGGAAAGGTCGTGTATGTTGAGAATAGTGTTTGGGCGAGCATAGGTAGTGAAGAAGATGAAGGGGCCAAGGTGGGTGTGTATTCTGACCGCAAGACAGTGTTGCTGAATAAAAGGGATTGGGAGAAATTCATGTTTTATGTTGGATTTGACAAGGATGGCAACCCCATCGTGGGGATCGTAGGGGGACTGAAGTGCAGTATAACCATAATGACGGATACGTTGAGGGGCTTTGAGGCAGGTGCTGTTAAGTAAGACAATATCTGGCCTCTCTGCTTCAAGGAGTTCGGCCAGTAGGTGTCTAATTATAAAGTAAGAACGTACATTGAACTGAATCACCTTAAACATGATTTAATGGTTTCGTCGTAGCAAAGTTAATGTCTGGGGAGGAGTTTAGATTAAAGCCCGTGATAGGGGTGCCATCGGTGGATGTGTGTTTGTGGGTGTTACGGACCCGCTTCCTGGAGGGGGAGGAAGAGATGGTTCTGCTTTTATGTGCTTTGGTCTGTCTGTCAGAATTTGGGGCAGGTTTAGGATTGAGTGGATTTTGTCTGGAGGAGGTGGAGTTGGACCTGGATGAAGTCTTGGATGTGGTGGATGAGGAGTGGGCGAAGGTGGATGCAGAGGAAGTGGAAGCTTTGGTAAGGGATGAGGTGGGGGGAGGGGTGGACGTAGCGGCAGCAGGAGGGGTGTTGGTGGGAAGGGTTGATGTGAAGAGAGGTGGGGAAGGAGGAGAGCTGGTGGGGGTAGGAAGAGGGGTGATGAGAGAGAGGTCGGAGGGAGAGGTTGGAGGGGGCTTAGAAGAGAAGCAGGAAGGAGGGATAATTAGTGGGGGAAGATTGTTAGCATTCAAGATTAGGTTAAGGATATGTGAGTAGATATGTGAGAGATTACCATCGCAGAGTAAGCAGCAGTGGCGACTTGACAGTTAGTTTTGTAGTCTATTGTGGGTATAGGTGTAGGTGGAGAGGTGCTTGTAGTCTGTGTGTTGGTGTTTTATGTGTGTAGAATGGAGAAAGGGTTTGGGGAAGAAGAGGTAGGCCAAGTGCGTGGAGTAGCCCAGGCATTGTGGGTGGGGGAGGGAGGTTTGGTAGGGGAGAGAGGTGCAGGGAAGGGGTTGGGGAGGGAGGGATGTTGGCTTGCTCTGAGGGAGGAGAAAATGTCTTTTTTAGTAGGGCAGGAATTTGCAACTGCAGTGTGTGACCCGGCACAGTTAGAACATTTAAGGGAGAGGTTGCATGTGTTCCAGAAGTGGTCACTTGCTGAACATCTGGAGCAGATTTGTGTGGATGTGCATGTATATTTGTCGTGTCCGAATTTGTAGCATTTTAGACATTGTGTGATGGGGTGGAAGTTTGGAGTGAAGAGAGTGTTTGGAGGAATGCGGATAGTCTTGGCAAGGATTCCTTGGTTGAAGAGAATAGAGGCGTCAGAAGGAGTTGAACAGCGTATTTTGAGGATTGTACAGTTATCAGGTCTGTAAATATCGTAAATAGAGACTTTGTTCTTAGTACTGATGTCTTTGATTAATTCTTCTTTGTCTGTGTCATAGGCAGTCAGGAGAGAATAGTCTACATGTTTAGCAATGACCATACGTTTGGCACGGTGCTCAGGAGTCCAAATAATAGTGAAGCCGGCGTCTAGCAGTTGTTGTCTGGTCGAGGTTGAGGTGAACGTTTCGTAGGATTGTCTCTCAAGAAGGAGTTTGAAGCCTGAGTGTGTCTTAAAGAATTTAAGTTGAGGTTCACCCGTGATCTGGAATAATAAATTTTCAGGATGGTTAGTGGCATCAGAATTAGAGTATTTGAGGTTCAGCGAGAAAGAATTGGTTTTGGAAGAGGTAGGATAGGCCTTAGAGGCAAGAGAGGGCGGTAGAGGGGGAGTGGGAAGGGGGAGGGAGGTGGAAGGCATCGAAGGCATCATCTAGTTGCGTAAAGATGTGGCGGTGACAATTGGCCAAATCTGTGAGGCAAGTACGTGTGGAGTAGTAGACACGCGTACTTGCCTGGCTATTACATTAATTAAAGTTTGCTTGTAGAGTCTGACACTGGAGGCGCAGGACACTGAGGAGGTGAACTGTAGTTTGATGGGGCACTGTATGTCCTGAGAGGAGAGCCAACACTGGCTGTGAGCGGCGAGGAGAGGCACCACTCGCTGTAAGGCTTGGAGACTTCAGGCAGCAACAGGAGTGCAGAGGGAGGCTTCCTGCCCTTGGGTAGGCAGCCACCGACGCACCAATCCAGGAGGCGCAGGACACTGAGGAAGTGAACTGTAGATTGATGGGGCACTGTATGCCATGAGAGGAGAGGTACACTGGCTGTGAGCGGCTGTATGGCTTGGAGACTTCAGGGGCATTTCAGGTCAACTCGCCGCGCGAGAAAAGTTTTTCGAACAAAATTGAAAATTGAGTTAAATATATTGAAAAATAGAGTAACTCTCCGGCTACACAATGGTACAAGAATCATTGTTCTACGACATTCCTACAAGGAATTATGGTCGTTTATAACACATATGGTGACGCCAACAACCGAAGTAGGCCGGCTGACAGTTCGTGAATTTTCGTATTTTTTTTCCCGATATTTTTCTTTAATTTCTTGTAGTATTCTTACTTATTATTATTATTATTAATATTATTATTATTATTATTATTATTATTATTATTATTATTATTATTATTATTATTATAATATAATAATTGACGATTTGGCATCATAACAGAGTGGGCGGAGCTTATAAGAAGAATTCCAGTTAATCAGGAACATTTGATTGCGTCAGCAGAAATTCCTGACTCAGGATAGCCGGGAAATATGCTTCATTATAATGCTATTATCAATACTACGGCTTTTATATCTATCACAATTGATCTATTATGACATAATAGGCAATATAAATAACAAATAACCATAGTAAATACTCCAGAATGAATAATATGTGGCATAATATGATCGCCGCCTGGCACCGCCTCCAAAGTATAAATATTACATCAGTTGGTGTGGGTGTTTCTTGGGGAATCGTTCTCACTCTAGGGGACTTGTATTAAAGAAAACGAACAGGGCTAACTATGATATACACTCGTAATGCAAGATAAAGCTGAGAAAAATGGTATTTTGCTCCTGGAAAAAAAAATTTTTCGTGCGCGACCTTCATAAGAACATAAGAACATAAGAAAGGAGGAACACTGCAGCAGGCCTGTTGGCCCATACTAGGCAGGTCCTTCACAATCCGTCCCACTAACAGAATATTTGCTCAACCCAATAAGAACATAAGAACATAAGAAAGGAGGAACACTGCAGCAGGCCCGCTGGCCCACACCAGGCAGGTCCTTCACAATCCGTCCCACTAACAGAATGTTTGCTCAACCCAATTTTCAATGCTACCCAAGAAATAAGCTTTGACAATTCTACCCACTCATGCGCGAGTCCCACTCAAATCCAACCCCTCTCACTCATGAATTTATCCAACCTAAATTTGAAACTACCCAAGGTCCTAGCTTCAATAACCCTACTAGGCAGACTGTTCCACTCATCAACTACCCTATTTCCAAACCAATACTTTCCTATATCCTTTCTAAATCTAAACTTATCTAACTTGAATCCATTATTGCGGGTTCTCTCTTGGAGAGATATCCTCAAGACCTAAGAACATAAGAACATAAGAAAGGAGGAACACTGCAGCAGGCCTGTTGGCCCATACTAGGCAGGTCCTTCACAATCCGTCCCACTAACAGAATATTTGCTCAACCCAATTTTCAATGCTACCCAAGAAATAAGCTTTGACAATTCTACCCACTCATGCGCGAGTCCCACTCAAATCCAACCCCTCTCACTCATGAATTTATCCAACCTAAATTTGAAACTACCCAAGGTCCTAGCTTCAATAACCCTACTAGGCAGACTGTTCCACTCATCAACTACCCTATTTCCAAACCAATACTTTCCTATATCCTTTCTAAATCTAAACTTATCTAACTTGAATCCATTATTGCGGGTTCTCTCTTGGAGAGATATCCTCAAGACCTTATTTATATCCCCTTTGTTAATACCCATTTTCCACTTGTATACCTCGATCATGTCTCCCCTCATTCTACGTCTTACAAGTGAATGTAATTTTAGGGTCTTCAATCTTTCTTCGTAAGGAAGATTTCTAATGCTATGTATTAATTTAGTCATTCTACGCTGAATGTTTTCTAACGAATTTATGTCCATTCTGTAATATGGAGACCAGAACTGAGCTGCGTAATCTAGGTGAGGCCTTACTAATGATGTATAAAGCTGTAATATAACCTCTGGACTTCTGTTGTTAACACTTCTTGATATAAATCCCAGTAATCTATTTGCCTTATTACGTACGCTTAGGCATTGCTGTCTTGGTTTAAGGTTGCTGCTTACCATCACCCCCAAGTCCTTCTCGCAATCTGTATATCTAAGTTCTACGTTATTTAACTTATAAGTGCTTGGGTTATGGACACTCCCGAGCTTCAGAACCTTGCATTTATCTACATTGAACTGCATCTGCCACTTTTCTGACCACGAATTAAGTTTGTCTAAATCTTCCTGAAGTTCTATGACATCTATGTTTGAATCAATTATCCTACCTATCTTCGTGTCGTCGGCAGAATTTGCTCATATCACTAGTAATTCCCTCAAATCCCCTTTGTTTATACCCATTTTCCACTTGTATACCTCGATCATGTCTCCCCTCATTCTACGTCTTACAAGTGAATGTAATTTTAGGGTCTTCAATCTTTCTTCGTAAGGAAGATTTCTAATGCTATGTATTAATTTAGTCATTCTACGCTGAATGTTTTCTAACGAATTTATGTCCATTCTGTAATATGGAGACCAGAACTGAGCTGCGTAATCTAGGTGAGGTCTTACTAATGATGTATAAAGCTGTAATATAACCTCTTGACTTCTGTTGCTAACACTTCTTGATATAAATCCCAGTAATCTATTTGCCTTATTACGTACGCTTAGGCATTGCTGTCTTGGTTTAAGGTTGCTGCTTACCATCACCCCCAAGTCCTTCTCGCAATCTGTATGGCTAAGTTCTACGTTATTTAACTTATAAGTGCTTGGGTTATGGACACTCCCGAGCTTCAGAACCTTGCATTTATCTACATTGAACTGCATCTGCCACTTTTCTGACCACGAATTAAGTTTGTCTAAATCTTCCTGAAGTTCTATGACATCTATGTTTGAATCAATTATTCTACCTATCTTCGTGTCGTCGGCGAATTTGCTCATATCACTAGTAATTCCCTCATCAAGGTCATTGATATATATTATAAATAACAATGGGCCTAAGACTGATCCCTGTGGAACACCACTTGTTACAAGTCCCCATTCGGATTTAACCCCATTTATGCACACTCTCTGCTTCCTATTGGTGAGCCATGACTCGATCCATGACAGCACTTTTCCCCCAATGCCATGAGCTGCCACTTTCTTTAACAGTCTCTGGTGCGGTACTCTATCAAAAGCCTTACTAAAGTCTAAATAAACAATATCGAATTCTTTATCGTGATCAACAGCCTCAAAAGCTTTACTGAAGAAGGTTAATAAATTAGTTAGGCAGGAACGGCCCTCGTGAATCCATGCTGGGTATCATTAATCAAATTATGGTTATCTAGATGGCTTCTAATAATATCAGCTATAATTGACTCAAGTAATTTGCCTACAATTGAGGTCAGGCTTATTGGGCGGTAGTTTGACGGTAGTGACTTGTCCCCTGCTTTAAAAATAGGAATTACATTAGCCATCTTCCACATATCAGACACTACACCTGTTTGAAGAGATAAATTAAAAATGTTAGATATTGGTTCACAGAGTTCCATTTTGCATTCCTTAAGAACCCTTGCAAAAAGCTCATCAGGACCGGCGATTTATTTTGTTTCAGTCGGTCCAGCTGTTTCATAATCCTTTCGCTAGTGACTGTGATATTACATAATTTATCTTCTTCTGGGCCTCTGTAAAAATTAATTACTGGGATATTATTAATGTCTTCCTGTGTGAAAACCGAGAGAAAATAATTAATAAAAATAGCGCACATATCATTCTCCTTGTCAGTAAGATGCCCAAAGTTATTTTTAAGGGGACCTATCTTATCCCTAACTTTTGTTTTATAAACCTGGAAAAAACTTTTGGGTTAGTTTTTGAATCCCTAGCAACTTTAATTTCATAGTCCCGTTTAGCTTTTCTTATTCCCTTTTAACGTCCCTCTTAATGTCAGTATACTGATTTATAAGATGATCCTCACCTCTTTTATGCGCCTATAAATTCCTTTCTTCTGCCCTAAAAGATATTTGAGCCTATTATTCATCCATTTTGGGTCATTTCTACTTGATCTAATTTCTTTATACGGATAAATGTTCTTTGGGCAGCCTGTATAGTGTTAAGAAAACTGTCATATTGATACCTCTCTTCTTCACCCCAGTCCACAGTTGATAAGTGTTATCTAAGTCCATTATAATCTGCTAAGCGAAAATCTGGGACCATTACTGAATTATCCCTACTATCATACATCCATTCAATGCTAAAGGTAATTGACTTGTGGTCGCTTGAGCCGAGTTCCTCTGTAATTTCTAAATTATTAAGAAGGGTTTCCTTGCTTGCCAGAACCAAGTCAAGTAGGTTATTTCCCTTGTAGGTTCTGTTACAAACTGCTTCAAAAAGCAATCCTGAACTACTTCTAAAAGTCGTTAGATTCTAAATTCCCTGTCATGAAATTCCAATCAATCTGACTAAAGTTAAAGTCCCCTAGAATTACTACGTTATCGTGTCTTGTGGCCTTAACAATTTCCTCCCAAAGTAGTCTCCTTGTTCCCTATCTAAGTTTGGAGGACGGTAAATCACGCCTAAAATCAATTTTTCACACCCTCTGAAAATTCTATCCAGACAGACTCTGTATGTGTTAGTTCAGACTTTATACCCGTTTTTATGCAACAATTTAAATGATCACGGACATAGAGTGCCACCCCACCCTTTCCCGATACTTCTGTCTACTTGGAACAATTTAAAACCCTGAATGTGACATTCGGCAGGCAAGTCCCGATTTTTCATATTAAACCATGTCTCAGTTATTGCAAAAACATCAATATTACCCGTACTTGCAACTAATCTCAACTCGTCCATCTTATTCCTAGCACTACGACTATTGGTGTAATATATATTTAGAGACCCTCCTTTCTCTTTACCCTTCCTGCTCATCTCTGTTTTTCCACTATACCTATTACTGTCCTTGTCATCTAGTGTCACTAGCTTTCCACTATCCACCTTATTCTGCCTATTACTAGTTCTCCTACAACTTATAATATTACTACACTGGGACTTCTCTGTTTTCCCCCAAAACCCATACCACTAACTATTTCTAGTTTAAAGCCCTAACAGCTCCCTCCACTGCAGTTGCCAGTGCCCCCACCCCAGACCTGGATAAGTGAACCCCATCCCTGGCATACATGTCATTTCTGCCATAGAAGAGGTCCCAGTTGTCAATGAATGTTACTGAATTTTCCTTACAGTATTTGTCCAGCCAGCAATTGACACCAATTGCCCTGGACAGCCATTCATTTCCAACTCCTCTCCTTGGCAAAATACCACATATGACAGGGTTCCCACCCTTCTTCCTAATTATGTCTATTGCTGACCTAAACCTGCTAGTCAGGTCCTCACTCCTACGTCTGCCAACATCGTTGCCTCCAGCACTGAGACAGATAATAGGATTGCTCCCGTTACCTCTCATGATGTCGTCCAGACGGCTAACAATATCCTCCATCCCAGCCCCAGGAAAGCAAACCCTCTGTCTCCTACTCCTATCTCAGAAGTAAGTTATTCATCTATATATTGGACTGGAACCGTTAATAATCATAGGAATGAAATGAAACTCACAGACAACATAAACGAAAGGTTGTATTAATTAATACAGATTAGCTTTTTGAGATATCTTAATTAGGTTTTGATTTATGTGAGGTAAAACGTCAGATATTTTTCAACATGAAGATAGGGATAAATTACAGAAAGGTGATCACAACAAATTCAGATTAGCATTGTTTTATGCGTAGGTGAAGCCATAACAGCTTCATCAAGTCGCACTACGACTCCAGAATTTTTTATATGTGATGTTTGGTAAAAATTTGATAAAATATTTTTTTTCTTAGTTGTTTGTTGGGCGATCTTTTTGAAAACTGATACAAGTCAACTACAAAGGTGCTTCTTTACGTATAAAAAAAATGAACGAAATCGAATGAAAAATAACGAAGAAAAAAATTAGGCGGGAAGGGCCCCTTCAGGCAGCAACAGGAGTGCAGAGGGAGGCTTCCTGCCCTTGGGATGTACAGGCGAGATCGTTGAACAAAAAGGAGAGGAGAGAAGAGAGTATATATAGGCTTCATCAGTCCATACAAAGGAGAATCGTGAAGAACAGGAGGAGTGTGAGGTTGTCAGTCCCTCAATCTTGAGTCGATGTTGTCAGTCCATCAATCTTGAATAGAATAACAGCATATGAGCAGAGGAGCAATATGTGACAGGTGCAGCAGTTGAGGAGGTGTCACATTTGTTCAATGTGGAAGTAGGTCGCCCAAGGAATAGGCAAGCATCCTGTCTGACACTGCAACATCTTGGTATCCTAATACAGGGTTTCTTCGCTTGCCTATTCCTTGGGCAGACCTACTTCCACATTGAACAAATGTGACACCTCCTACAACTGCTGCACCTCTCCTGTCTACAGTATATAAGCTCCCTCTGCTCATATGCTGTTATATCTCCCCATCATGGGAAGCCACAGCGAGAAAGAAAGAAGATGACACCCTCTACCCAGGGGGCCAATGCCGGGTCGCCATTTGGAGAAGACCCGGGCCGGATGTACCGGCGAACATACAACAACAACAACAACAACAATATGCTGTTATTCTATTCAAGATTGATGGACTGACAACATCGACTCAAGATTGAGGGACTGACAACCTCACACTCCTCCTGTTCTTCACGATTCTCCTTTGTATGGACTGATGAAGCCACTGTGTAGCGAAACGTTTCCTCAATAAAGATACCCAAGTGTTGCATATGTGTCTAATTTACCAACTCTATCAAACAGGTGTAGTGTCTGATACGTGGAAGATGCCTAATGTAATTCCTATTTTTAAAGCAGGGGACAAGTCGTTACCATCAAATTACCGCCCAATAAGTCTAATTTCAATTGTAGGCAAATTATTAGAGTCGATTATAGCTGATAACATAAGAAGCCATCTCGATAGGCATAATTTGATTAATGATACTCAACATGGATTCACCAGGGGCCGTTCCTGCCTAACTAATTTATTAACTTTTTTCAGTAAGGCTTTTGAGGCAGTTGATCATGATAAAGAATTCGATATTGTATATTTGGATTTTAGTAAGGCTTTTGATAGAGTACCACATCAGAGACTGTTAAAGAAAGTGGCTGCTCACGGCATTGGAGGAAAAGTGTTTTCATGGATCGAGTCATGGCTCACCAATAGGAAGCAGAGGGTGTGCATTAATGGGGTTAAATCTGAGTGGGGATCTGTAACAAGTGGCGTTCCACAGGGATCGGTTTTGGGCCCGTTGTTGTTTATAATATATATAAATGACCTTGACGAGGGAATTACTAGTGATATGAGCAAATTCGCTGATGACACGAAGATAGGTAGGATAATCGATTCAGACGTAGATGTCACGGAACTTCAGGAGGATTTAGACAAACTCATTCCTGGAAAAATAAACACATAAGCAGTATAATGTGATCTTTATTGACACGTTTGCCCAGGTGTTTATCGAGTCACAGACAGATCTGTCTGTGACTCGATAAAGCCAACTGCGGCGAACGTTCAATAGATCACATTATACTGCTTAGTGTTTATTTTTCCATTGTGTCTATTTTATACCATTTATTTCCAAACTCAATTCCTGGTCAGAAAATGGCAGATGCAGTTCAATGTAGATAAATGCAAAGTTCTAAAGCTCGGGAATGTTCATAACCCTAGCACCTACCAGCTTAATAATGTTGAACTCAGCCGTACAGAATGCGAAAAGGATCTGGGGGTTATGGTAAGCAGCAACCTCAAACCAAGTCAGCAATGCCTAAGCGTAAGAAATAAAGCAAATAGATTACTGGGATTTATATCAAGAAGTGTAAGCAACAGAAGTCCAGCGGTTATATTACAGCTTTATACATCATTAGTAAGGCCTCACCTAGATTATGCAGCTCAGTTCTGGTCTCCATTTTACAGAATGGATATAAATTCGTTAGAAAACATTCAGCGACGAATGACAAAGTTAATTCATAGCATTATAAATCTTCCGTATGAAGAAAGATTGAAGACCCTTAAATTACATTCACTTGTAAGACGAAGAATGAGGGAGACATGATCGAGGTATATAAGTGGAAGATGGGTATTAATAAGGGGATATAAATAAGGTCTTGAGGATATCTCTCCAAGAGAGAACCCGCAATAATGGATTCAAATTGGATAAGTTTAGATTTAGAAAGGATATAGGAAAATATTGGTTTGGAAATAGGGTAGTTGATGAGTGGAACAGTCTGCCTAGTAGGGTCATTGAAGCTAGGACCTTGGGTAGTTTCAAATTTAGGTTGGATAAATTCATGAGTGAGAGGGGTTGGATTTGAGTGGGACTCGCACTTGAGTTAATAGAATCTTCAAAGCTTATTTCTTGGGTAGAATATAAAATTAGGTTGGGCAATTATTCTGTTAGTGGGATGGATTGTGAAGGACCTGCCTAGTATGGGCTAACAGGCCTGCTGCAGTGTTCCTCCTTTCTTATGTTCTTATGTTCTCTGAACCATTCATTCACAAGAGAGGAAGTGTTAGAGGTAGTAGTAGTAGTGGTAGTAGTAGTGGTAGTAGTAGTGGAAGAAGTAGTGGAGTCAGTCATATGCTAAGAAAGAGAAGCACTGCAAGGTAGCTTTGTAAATGGTCCAAGTCGGACCGAAACATCGTCGTAAGCTCCTCTCTTCTATATGCGGGTTATTTGTGCATTGTTCCAGTCACGGTATTGTGCCTTTTTTTCTTATTTAACGGCTGTCATGTTTATTAACCATGAAAAATTGTTACACCAGCAGCCGACCTAAACAGTGTTGGTGTCCCCTGATGCTAAATGACGTGGAAGGTGATCTAACTACACTTTCTGGTATGTGTGGGTTGTGTATTGTTCCAGTCACGGTATTGTGCCTCTAAGTTCTTTCTCGATAGGGTAATTTGTTATTTAATTTTCACGAAACTGGTGATTTTTTTTATACAATACATAAATGGTTACAAAAAATCTGTTACAAACATTAATTACAGTTGGTCACAATCTGACCACTGTCCATCAAAACAAAATAACAAAATTTTACCAAACTCGTCACATTTTTTTATGATGATAGATGTGCTGGATGACGTCATTCACGCGACATTCAGTAAACTGTGACACTGATTTATTAAAAAGAAACAAGGCAGTAAAAGGAAGAGCATTATTATGGGCTGGACCTGACAAGAGTATGAACACCACCAGTCTGGCTGCGGATCTTCCTGATATGTTAATATATCAACTCTTATTTAAACCTCCTTCCAAGTTCTGAGGTTAAATTAATAATGAATAACATATTTCTACACTGTATCATCTCGAATATTTGTATGTTTGCCTTTAAAAAGACGTTCTTTCTATCCATTACTGTTTGGGAATTATTGTAAAGGCATCATAAGAACATAAGAAAGGAGGAACACTGCAGCAGGCCTGTTGGCCCACACTAGGCAGGTCCTTCACAATCCATCCCACTAACAGGATATTTGCCCAACCCAATTTACAATGTTACCCAAGTAATGAGCTTTGAAAATTCAGTTTACCCATGTGCAAGACCCACTCAGATCCAACCCCTCTCATTCATGTATTTGTCCAATCTAAATTTGAAACTATCCAAGGTTTTAGCCTCAATAACCCTACTAGGCAGACTGTTCCACTCATCAACTACCCTATTTCCAAACCAATACTTTCCTATATCATTTCTAAATCTAAACTTGTCTAATTTGAATCCATTACATAAGAATGATGGAA
Organism: Cherax destructor; assembly: GCA_009830355.1. Taxonomy (NCBI): domain Eukaryota; kingdom Metazoa; phylum Arthropoda; class Malacostraca; order Decapoda; family Parastacidae; genus Cherax; species Cherax destructor. The sequence goes on from WNWK01022065.1 coordinate 32,071, forward strand.
CACTGCAGAAGGCCTACTGGCCCATACAAGGCAGGTCCCTATCAAAACCACCACTACCCAAGAATTCACTCCTGCACCCACGACACCAATCAAACCCAGCCCTTCCCACTCATATATTTGTCCAATCTCTTTTTAAAGCCACCCAAGGTCCTAGCCTCTATCACCCTAATCGGAAGATTGTTCCACGCATCTACAACTCTGTTCGAAAACCAGTATTTGCCTATGTCCTTGCCTATGTCCTTTCTGCGGGTTCTCTCTTGGAGAGATATCATCAAGACTTTATTTATATCCCCTTTGTTAATACCCATCTTCCACTTATACATTTCGATCATGTCTCCCCTCCTTCGTCTTACAAGTTAATGCAATTTAAGGGACTTCAATCGTTCTTCATACGGAAGATATCTAATGCTATGAATTAACTTTGTCATTCTACGCAGAATGTTTTCTAACGAATTTATATCCATTCTGTAAAATGGAGACCAGAACTGAGCTGCATAATCTAGGTGAAGCCTTACTAATGATGTATAAAGCTAACTTTGCAACTGTCTAGAGAGATGAAGGAATTTAGTATACGAAAAGGTTCTCTCCCCACCCTACACATTATTCTGTCACATTGACGAGAATGTCACACAGCCAAAGATGAAAAATATCTCCACATATTCCAAACCTTCCAGTAATAAATATTTTTTTTTTTTACTCATTTGAGCCGACAAACATTCATGAAGTACATAAGAAAGAAGGAACACTGCAGCAGGCCTACTGAACCATGCGAGGCAGGTCCATCACTCCCCGGCTTAGACCTAACTACCTGACTCTCCAGGTGAACTCCAGGTAGTCAAGTCACTATTGTTATTATCATTACTACTAGTACTACTATTATCATTATTATGTACTACAAATATTATCATCCGTCTCTCTGGTCATAACAACCTGGAATCGCACCGAATCCCAACGATTTATGTATAAATTTGTCTTCAAATCTACATCCGCAAGATTAAGCGGGTTGTGTGTATTGTTCCAGTCACGGTATTGTGCCTTCTTTTTTTGTTTAGTTACTTGTTTTGTATTGTTACGTT
>WNWK01022066.1:0-33146 GCA_009830355.1 Cherax destructor
GGATTTGAGTGGGACTCGCACTTGAGTTAATAGAATCTTCAAAGCTATTTCTTGGTAGAATTGAAAATTAGGTTTGGCAATTATTCTGTTAGTGGGATGGATTGTAAAGGACCTGCCTAGTATGGGCCAACAGGCCTGCTGCAGTGTTCCTCCTTTCTTAGTTCTTATGTTCTTAATTCATGAGTGAAAGGGGTTGGATTTGAGTGGAATTGCACATGAGTAAATAAAATTATCAAAGCTTATTTCTTGGGTAGCATTGAAAATTAGGTTGAACAAATATTCTGTTAGTGGGATGGAATGTGAAGGACCTGCCTAGAATGGGCCAACAGGCCTGCTGCAGTGTTCCTCCTTTCTTATGTTCTTATGTTCTTATGTTCTTATGTGTTTATTTTTCCAAGTCAATAGAATCATCTTATTCACTTGTAAGACGTAGAATGAGGGGAGACATGATCGAGGTATATAAGTGGAAGATGGGTTTATAGAACAAAAGTTAGGGATAAGATAGGTCCCCTTAAAAATAACATAACATAAGAACATAAGAATGGAGGAACACTGCAGAAGGCCTACTGGCCCATACAAGGCAGGTCCTTATCAAAACCACCACTACCTAAGAATTTATTCCCGTACTCACGACACTAATCAAACCCAGCCCCTCCCACTCATATATTTGTCCAATCTCTTTTTAAATCCACCCAAGGTCCCAGCCTCTATCACCCCACTCGGAAGATTGTTCCACGCATCTACAACTCTGTTCGAAAACCAGTACTTGCCTATGTCCTTTCTAAATCTAAATTTATCCAATTTAAATCCGTTATTTCTGGTTCTTACTTGGTTCGATATCCTCAGTATTTTATTAATATCTCCTTTGTTTATACCCATCATCCACTTGTACACCTCGATGATATCTCCCCTCATTCTACGCCTCTCCAGAGAGTGGAGATTCAACGCTCTAAGTCTATCTTCATACGGGAGATTTCTTATACTGTAAATCATTTTAGTCATTCTTCTTTGTATGTTCTCAATGAATCTATATCCATCCTGTAGTAAGGTGACCAAAACTGAGCTGCATAATCCAAATGAGGTCTCACTAGTGATGTATAGAGCTGTAAAATAACTTTTGGACTTCTGTTGCTTATACTTCTTGAAATAAATCCTAGTAATCTGTTAGCCTTATTGCGCACACTTAGGCACTGTTGTCTTGGCTTTAGATTCCTGCTTACCATGACTCCCAAGTCTTTTCACATTCTGTATGATCAAGCTCTACTTCACCTAGTTTATAAATTCGAGGGATATTTTCATTACCAACGACTAGCACCTTACACTTGTCCACATTAAACTTCATCTGCCACTTTTCAGACCAAGACATTAATTTGTCCAAATCCTCCTGGAGTTCACTGGTATCCTGCTCAGAATGAATTATACGGCCTATTTTTGTATCATCAGCAAATTTACTCATGTCACTTGCAATTCCTTCATCAAGGTCATTTATGTAAATTATGAACAACAATGGGCCCAAAACTGATCCTTGTGGAACGCCACTAGTGACTAATCCCCATTCAGATTTGACCCCATTAATGGAAACTCTCTGCTTTCTATTGGTAAGCCATGCCTCTATCCATGCTAGAACTTTACCTCCTATACCATGAGCTGCCACCTTTCTTAAGAGTCTCTTGTGAGGTACTCTATCGAAGGCCTTACTGAAATCCAAGTAAACTATATCATATTCTTTTATCACTGTCTACTGCCTCAAATGTTTTATTGAAAAACGTCAGTAAATTTGTTAGGCAGGAACGACCTCTCGTGAACCCATGCTGAGATTCATTAATCAAATTATGTTCTTCAAGGTGACTTCTAATAATATCAGCTATAATTGATTCTAATAATTTGCCTACTATAGATGTGAGGCTTATTGGACGGTAATTTGATGGAATTGACTTATCCCCTGATTTGAATATAGGAACTACATTAGCTATCTTCCACATCTCTGGCACAACACCAGTTAGGATGGACGTATTAAACACATTCATTAATGGCTGACTAAGTTCCATCTTACATTCTTTAAGTACCCTGGAAAACAACTCGTCGGGTCCCGGGGACTTATTTTGCTTCAGTTTATCTATCTGTTTGATAACCATGTCCCTCGTGACAGTAATATTAGTTAACTTGAATTCTTCAGGAACTGAATAATTGTTAATTTCTGGAATCTCATTTACGTCTTCTTGTGTAAAGACTGACAAAAATAGTCATTAAATAGAGAACACATTTCCAGTTCGTTATCCGTCAGCTGTCCATTCCCAATTTTCAGAGGACCTACCTTTTCCCTCACCTTCGTCCTATACACTTGAAAGAACCCTTTTGGATTAGTCTTTGATTCATTAGCAACCTTAATCTCATAGTCACGTTTAGCCTTTCTAATCCCCTTTTTTACTTCTCTTTTCAATTGAACATATTGGTCAATAAGGTTAACATCTCCTCTTTTGATGCGCCTATAAATTCCTCTTTTCTCCCCTAATAGATGTTTTAGCCTCCTGTTAATCCATTTGGGATCGTTATCTTTTGACCTAAATTCTCTCTGGGGAATAAATATACTCTGTGCACGTTGTACATTATTAAGAAAAATCATAAACGCAGATCCATCGTTATCGTTAGCTAGATTACCCCAGTCGAGATTAGACGGTGTTCTCTAAGTCCATTATAGTCAGCGGAACGAAAATCAGAACTTTTACCGTATTTCCCTATTCTCGTACTCCCAGGTAATATTAAAAGTATGGATTTGTGATCACTTGCCAAGCTCCTCAGTGATCTCCAGATTATTTACAAGGGTTTCTTTATTTGACAAGACTAGGTCGAGCAAATTATTACCTCTGGTAGGCTCCGTCACACACTGCATCTTACTGACAAGGAGAATGATATGTGCTCTATTTTTAATAATTATTTTCTCTCGGTTTTCACACAGGAAGACATTAATAATATCCCAGTAATTAATTTTTACAGAGGCCCAGAAGAAGATAAATTATGTAATATCACAGTCACTAGCGAAATGATTATGAAACAGCTGGACCGACTGAAACAAAATAAATCGCCGGGTCCTGATGAGCTTTTGCAAGGGTTCTTAAGGAATGCAAAATGGAACTCTGTGAACCAATATCTAACATTTTTAATTTATCTCTTCAAACAGGTGTAGTGTCTGATATGTGGAAGATGGCTAATGTAATTCCTATTTTTAAAGCAGGGGACAAGTCACTACCGTCAAACTACCGCCCAATAAGCCTGACCTCAATTGTAGGCAAATTACTAGAGTCAATTATAGCTGATATTATTAGAAGCCATCTAGATAACCATAATTTGATTAATGATACCCAGCATGGATTCACGAGGCCGTTCCTGCCTATCTAATTTATTAACCTTCTTCAGTAAAGCTTTGAGGCTGTTGATCACGATAAAGAATTCGATATTGTTTATTTAGACTTTAGTAAGGCTTTTGATAGAGTACCGCACCAGAGACTGTTAAAGAAAGTGGCAGCTCATGGCATTGGGGGAAAAGTGCTGTCATGGATCGAGTCATGGCTCACCAATAGGAAGCAGAGAGTGTGCATAAATGGGGTTAAATCCGAATGGGGACTTGTACCAAGTGGTGTTCCACAGGGATCAGTCTTAGGCCCATTGTTATTTATAATATATATCAATGACCTTGATGAGGGAATTACTAGTGATATGAGCAAATTCGCCGACGACACGAAGATAGGTAGGATAATTGATTCAAACATAGATGTCATAGAACTTCAGGAAGATTTAGACAAACTTAATTCGTGGTCAGAAAAGTGGCAGATGCAGTTCAATGTAGATAAATGCAAGGTTCTGAAGCTCGGGAGTGTCCATAACCCAAGCACTTATAAGTTAAATAACGTAGAACTTAGCCATACAGATTGCGAGAAGGACTTGGGGGTGATGGTAAGCAGAAACCCTTTAAACCAAGACAGCAATGCCTAAGCGTACGTAATAAGGCAAATAGATTACTGGGATTTATATCAAAGTGTTAGCAACAGAAGTCCAGAGGTTATATTACAGCTTTATACATCATTAGTAAGGCCTCACCTAGATTACGCAGCTCAGTTCTGGTCTCCATATTACAGAATGGACATAAATTGTTAGAAAACATTCAGCGTAGAATGACTAAATTAATACATAGCATTAGAAATCTTCCTTACGAAGAAAGATTGAAGACCTAAAATTACATTCACTTGTAAGACGTAGAATGAGGGAGACATGATCGAGGTATACAAGTGGAAAATGGGTATTAACAAAGGGGATATAAATAAGGTCTTGAGGATATCTCCCCAAGAGAAACCCGCAATAATGGATTCAAGTTAGATAAGTTTAGATTTAGAAAGAATATAGGAAAGTATTGGTTTGGAAATAGGGTAGTTGATGAGTGGAACAGTCTGCCTAGTAGGGTTATTGAAGCTAGGACCTTGGGTAGTTTCAAATTTAGGTTGGATAAATTCATGAGTGAGAGGGGTTGGATTTGAGTGGGACTCCCCATGAGTGGGTAGAATTGTCAAAGCTTATTTCTTGGGTAGCATTGAAAATTGGGTTGAGCAAATATTCTGTTAGTGGGACGGATTGTGAAGGACCTGCCTAGTATGGGCCAACAGGCCTGCTGCAGTGTTCCTCCTTTCTTATGTTCTTATATTCTTATATAAATAAGGTCTTGAGGATATCTCTCCAAGAGAACCCGCAATAATGGATTCAAATTGGATAAGTTTAGATTTAGAAAGGATATAGAAAATATTGGTTTGGAAATAGGGTAGTTAAGAACATAAGAACATAAGAAAGGAGGAACACTGCAGCAGGCCTGTTGGCCCATACTGGCAGGTCCTTCACAATCCATCCACTAACAGAATAATTGTCCAACCTAATTTTCAATTCTACCAAGAAATAAGGTTTGAAGATTCTATTAACTCAAGTGCGAGTCCCCTCAAATCCAACCCTCTCACTCATGAATTTATCAACCTAAATTTGAAACTACCAAGTCCCAGCTTCAATAACCCTACTAGGCAGACTGTTCCACTCATCAACTACCTATTTCCAAACCAATACTTTCCTATATCCTTTCTAAATCTAAACTATCTAACTTGAATCCATTGTGGGTTCTCTCTTGGAGAGATATCCTCAAGACCTTATTTATATCCTTTGTTAATACCCATTTTCCACTTGTATACCTCGATCATGTCTCCCCTCATTCTACGTCTTACAAGTGAATGTAATTTTAGGGTCTTCAATCTTTCTTCGTAGGAAGATTTCTAATGCTATGTATTAATTTAGTCATTCTACGCTGAATGTTTTCTAACGAATTTATGTCCATTCTGTAATATGGAGACCAGAACTGAGCTTTAATCTAGGTGAGCCTTACTAATGATGTATAAAGCTGTAATATAACCTCTGGACTTCTGTTGCTAACACTTCTTGATATAAATCCCAGTAATCTATTTGCCTTATACGTACGCTTAGGCATTGCTGTCTTGGTTTAAGGTTGCTGCTTACCATCACCCCAAGTCCTTCTCGCAATCTGTATGGCTAAGTTCTACGTTATTTAACTTATAGTGCTTGGGTTATGGACACTCCCGAGCTTCAGAACCTTGCATTATCTACATTGAACTGCATCTGCCACTTTTCTGACCACGAATTATTTGTCAAATCTTCCTGAAGTTCTATGACATCTATGTTTGAATCAATTATCCTACCTATCTTCGTGTCGTCGGCTAATTGCTCATATCACTAGTAATTCCCTCATCAAGTCATTGATATATATTATAAATAACAACGGGCTAGACCTGTGGAACACCACTTGTTACAAGTCCCATTCAGATTTAACCCATTTATCACACTCTCTGCTCCTATTGTGAGCCATGACTCGATCCATGACAGCACTTTTCCCCCAATGCCATGAGCTGCCACTTTCTTTAACAGTCTCTGGTGCGGTACTCTATCAAAAGCCTTACTAAAGTCTAAATTACAATATCGGAATTCTTTATCGTGATCAACAGCCTCAAAAGCTTTCTGAAGGGTTAATAAATTAGATAGGGGAAGCCCTCGTGAATCCATGCTGGGTATCATTAATCAAATTATGGTTATCTAGATGGCTTCTAATAATATCAGCTATAATTGACTCTAGTAATTTGCCTACAATTGAGGTCAGGCTTATTGGGCGGTAGTTAGACGGTACTGACTTGTCCCCTGCTTTAAAAATAGGAATTACATTAGCCATCTTCCACATATCAGACACTACACCTGTTTGAAGAGATAAAAAATAAAAATGTTAGATATTGGTTCACAGAGTTCCATTTGCATTCCTTAAGAACCCTTGCAAAAGCTCATCAGGACCCGGCATTTATTTTGTTTCAGTCGGTCCAGCTGTTTCATAATCATTTCGCTAGTGACTGTGATATTACACAATTTATCTTCTTCTGGGCCTCTGTAAAATTAATTACTGGGATATATTAATGTCTTCCTGTGTGAAAACCGAGAGAAAATAATTATTAAAAATAGAGCACATATCATTCTCCTTGTCAGTAAGATGCCCAAAGTTATTTTTAAGGGGACCTATCTTATCCTAACTTTTGTTCTATAAACCTGGAAAAAACTTTTGGGTTAGTTTTGAATCCTAGCAACTTTAATTTCATAGTCCCGTTTAGCTTTTCTTATTCCCTTTTTAACGTCCCTCTTAATGTCAGTATACTGATTTATAAGATGACCCTCACCTCTTTTTATGCGCCTATAAATTCCTTTCTTCTGCCCTAAAAGATATTTGAGCCTATTATTCATCCATTTTGGGTCATTTCTACTTGATCTAATTTCTTTATACAGGATAAATGTTCTTTGGGCAGCCTGTATAGTGTTAAGAAAACTGTCATATTGATACCTCTCTTCTTCACCCCAGTCCACAGTTGATAAGTGTTCTCTAAGTCCATTATAATCTGCTAAGCGAAAATCTGGGACCATTACTGAATTATCCCTACTATCATACATCCATTCAATGCTAAAGGTAATTGACTTGTGGTCGCTTGAGCCGAGTTCCTCTGTAATTTCTAAATTATTAACAAGGGTTTCCTTGCTTGCCAGAACCAAGTCAAGTAGGTTATTTTCCCTTGTAGGTTCTGTTACAAACTGCTTCAAAAAGCAATCCTGAACTACTTCTAAAAAGTCGTTAGATTCTAAATTCCCTGTCATGAAATTCCAATCAATCTGACTAAAGTTAAAGTCCCTAAATTACTACGTTATCGTGTCTTGTGCCTTAACAATTTCCTCCCAAAGTAGTCTCCCTTGTTCCCTATCTAAGTTTGGAGGACGGTAAATCACGCCTAAAATCAATTTTTCACACCCCTCTGAAAATTCTATCCAGACAGACTCTGTATGTGTTAATTCAGACTTTATACCCGTTTTTATGCAACAATTTAAATGATCACGGACATAGAGTGCCACCCCACCCCCTTTCCCGATACTTCTGTCTACTTGGAACAGTTTAAAACCCTGAATGTGACATTCGGCAGGCAAGTCCCGATTTTTCATATTAAACCATGTCTCAGTTATTGCAAAAACATCAATATTACCCGTACTTGCAACTAATCTCAACTCGTCCATCTTATTCCTAGCACTACGACTATTGAAAATAAATGGTATAAAATACCGACACAATGGAAAAATAAACACATAAGCAGTATAATGTGATCCTTTATTGACAACGTTTCGCCCACGCAGTGGCTTTATCGAAGTACAGACAGATCACAGTAGATCTGTCTGTGACTCGATAAAGCCCACTGCGTGGGCGAAACGTTGTCAATAAAGGATCACATTATACTGCTTATGTGTTTATTTTTCCACTACGACTATTGGTGTAATATATATTTAGAGACCCTCCTTTCTCTTTACCCTTCCTGCTCATCTCTGATTTTCCACTATACCTATTACTGTCCTTGTCATCTAGTGTCACTAGCTTTCCACTATCCACCTTATTCTGCCTATTACTAGTTCTCCTACAACTTATAATATTACTACACTGGGACTTCTCTGTTTTCCCCCCAAAACCCATACCACTAACTATTTCTAGTTTAAAGCCCTAACAGCTCCCTCCACTGCAGTTGCCAGTGCCCCCACCCCAGACCTGGATAAGTGAACCCCATCCCTGGCATACATGTCATTTCTGCCATAGAAGAGGTCCCAGTTGTCAATGAATGTTACTGAATTTTCCTTACAGTATTTGTCCAGCCAGCAATTGACACCAATTGCCCTGGACAGCCATTCATTTCCCAAATCCTCTCCTTGGCAAAATACCACATATGACAGGGTTCCCACCCTTCTTCCTAATTGTGTCTATTGCTGACCTAAACCTGCTAGTCAGGTCCTCACTCCTACGTCTGCCAACATCGTTGCCTCCAGCACTGAGACAGATAATAGGATTGCTCCCATTACCTCTCATGATGTCGTCCAGACGGCTAACAATATCCTCCATCCCAGCCCCAGGAAAGCAAACCCTCTGTCTCCTACTCCTATCAATCAAACAGAAAGCCCTATCCATGTACCTAACCTGACTGTCCCCAACAACAACAATGTTTTTACCTTCCTTTGTGTCTTTCGTCGTGACGCTCCCAGAAGTCGACTCACATTCATCGGGTAGCACGGAGAATGGGTTCGATGTTTCCACAACATTCTCCTGGGTCTTCGTTGTTTCTACCTCTCCACCCGTCCTCTTGAGCCTTAACTTTGTCCCATGCGTTTTAGCCACTGTCCAGGTTCCTTTCCTGGCTTGAGGATTCTCAACAGGAGGATTACTACGAATCCTCTTGTTTTCCTCAGTCAGTCGCTGTATCTCAAGCTTAGCTACCCTCAGTTCTTCCTTCAGCTGCTGGTAGAGTAGCTCAAGAGAGGACATCTTCTTCAGATTGGCAGAGAGCACACAAGAGGGATAATTCAGTAACAGTCCCAGACTTTCGCTTAGCAAATTATAATGGGCTTAGAGAACACTTATCAACTGTGGACAGGGGAAACGAAGAGAGCTATCAATATGCCAGCTTTCTTAACACTATACAGGCTGCCCAAAGAACATTTATCTCGTATAAAGAAATTAGATAAGAACATAAGAACATAAGAAAGGAGGAACACTGCAGCAGGCCCGCTGGCCCATACTAGGCAGGTCCTTCACAATCCATCCCACTAACAGAATAATTGCCAAACCTAATTTTCAATTCTACCCAAGAAATAAGCTTTGAAGATTCTATTAACTCAAGTGCGAGTCCCACTCAAATCCAACCCAGCCCAATAAGTCTAACTTCAATTGTAGGCAAATTATTAGAGTCGATTATAGCTGATAACATAAGAAGCCATCTCGATAGGCATAATTTGATTAATGATACTCAACATGGATTCACCAGGGGCCGTTCCTGCCTAACTAATTTATTAACTTTTTTCAGTAAGGCTTTTGAGGCAGTTGATCATGATAAAGAATTCGATATTGTTTATTTGGATTTTAGTAAGGCTTTTGATAGAGTACCACATCAGAGACTGTTAAAGAAAGTGGCTGCTCACGGCATTGGAGGAAAAGTGTTTTCATGGATCGAGTCATGGCTCACCAATAGGAAGCAGAGGGTGTGCATTAATGGGGTTAAATCTGAGTGGGGATCTGTAACAAGTGGCGTTTCACAGGGATCGGTTTTAGGCCCGTTGTTGTTTATAATATATATAAATGACCTTGACGAGGAATTACTAGTGATATGAGCAAATTCGCTGATGACACGAAATAGGTAGGATAATCGATTCAGACGTAGATGTCACGGAACTTCAGGAGGATTTAGACAAACTCAATTCCTGGTCAGAAAAATGGCAGATGCAGTTCAATGTAGATAAATGCAAAGTTCTAAAGCTCGGGAATGTTCATAACCCTAGCACCTACCAGCTTAATAATGTTGAACTCAGCCGTACAGAATGCGAAAAGGATCTGGGGGTTATGGTAAGCAGCAACCTCAATCAAGTCAGCAATGCCTAAGCGTAAGAAATAAAGCAAATAGATTACTGGGATTTATATCAAGAAGTGTAAGCAACAGAAGTCCAGAGGTTATATTACAGCTTTATACATCATTAGTAAGGCCTCACCTAGATTATGCAGCTCAGTTCTGGTCTCCATTTTACAGAATGGATATAAATTCGTTAGAAAACATTCAGCGACGATTGACAAAGTTAATTCATAGCATTAGAAATCTTCCGTATGAAGAAAGATTGAAGACCCTTAAATTACATTCACTTGTAAGACGAAGAATGAGGGAGACATGATCGAGGTATATAAGTGGAAGATGGGTATTAATAAGGGGGATATAAATAAGGTCTTGAGGATATCTCTCCAAGAGAGAACCCGCAATAATGGATTCAAATTGGATAAGTTTAGATTTAGAAAGGATATAGGAAAATATTGGTTTGGAAATAGGGTAGTTGATGAGTGGAACAGTCTGCCTAGTAGGGTCATTGAAGCTATGACCTTGGGTAGTTTCAAATTTAGGTTGGATAAATTCATGAGTGAGAGGGTTGGATTTGAGTGGGACTCGCACTTGAGTTAATAGAATCTTCAAAGCTTATTTCTTGGGTAGAATTGAAAATTAGGTTGAACAATTATTCTGTTAGTGGGATGGATTGTGAAGGACCTGCCTAGTATGGGCCAACAGGCCTGCTGCAGTGTTCCTCCTTTCTTATGTTCTTATGTTCTTATGTTCACTCATGAATTTATCAACCTAAATTTGAAACTACCCAAAGTCTAGCTTCAATGACCTACTAGGCAGACTGTTCCACTCATCAACTACCTATTTCCAAACCAATATTTTCCTATATCCTTTCTAAATCTAAACTTATCCAATTTGAATCCATTATTGCAGGTTCTCTCTTGGAGAGATATCCTCAAGACCTTATTTATATCCCTTATTAATACCATCTTCCACTTTATACCTCGATCATGTCTCCCTCATTCTACGTCTTACAAGTGAATGTAATTTAGGGTCTTCAATCTTTCTTCGTAAGGAAGATTTCTAATGCTATGTATTAATTTAGTCATTCTACGCTGAATGTTTTCTAACGAATTTATGTCCATTCTGTAATATGGAGACCAGAACTGAGCTGCTATCTAGTGAGGCCTTACTAATGATGTATAAAGCTGTAATATAACCTCTGGACTTCTGTTGCTAACACTTCTTGATATAAATCCCAGTAATCTATTTGCCTTATTACGTACGCTTAGGCATTGCTGTCTTGGTTTAAGGTTGCTGCTTACCATCACCCCCAAGTCCTTCTCGCAATCTGTATGGCTAAGTTCTACGTTATTTAACTTATAAGTGCTTGGGTTATGGACACTCCCGAGCTTCAGAACCTTGCATTTATCTACATTGAACTGCATCTGCCACTTTTCTGACCACGAATTAAGTTTGTCTAAATCTTCCTGAAGTTCTATGACGTGTCTTGTGTACTTGAAGACGTGTCTTGTGTACTCTCTGTGGACTGAACCATCTTTGCTGTGCTTCCGTTATTAGCTACCTGAGATTGGATGATGGTTTCCCTCGACTACGAGCAGCTATATCTCCAAATGAAGGCGGAATTAACGGAAGCTAGAAGAGAGATTCAACGTTTGAAGGGTATATGCAAGGATTATCCCCGGAACAATGTCGCCGATGATCAGACCAACGAATGGATGCTAGTCGAATCTGAAGGGACGAAGCTGAAGTTGAAGAAGGTCCAGGAGACTGCTGTGAAAACCAGCAACTCTTTCTCCTTGTTATCAGACGAATGTGAAGACATCCCAGCGAAGACCATCTCTACAAAGACCGTCGAGAACGTCATGCACACCGCCAGTCGAGGTAAGAACATTGTTTTAGTTGGGGATAGTCAGATTAAGTTTATGGATAGGGAATTTTGTCTTAAGGATAGGAATAGGAGGCAGAGGGTGTGTTATCCTGGGGCTGGGATGAAGGATATTGTTAGCCGTCTGGACGACATCATGAGAGGTAATGGGAGCAATCCTATTATCTGTCTCAGTGCTGGAGGCAACGATGTTGGCAGACGTAGGAGTGAGGAGCTGATTAGCAGCTATAGGTCAGCAATAGACAGAATTAGGAAGAAGGGTGGGAACCCTGTCATATGTGGTATTTTGCCAAGGAGAGGAGTTGGAAATGAATGGTTGTCCAGGGCAATTGGTGTCAATTGCTGGCTGGACAAATACTGTAAGGAAAATGCAGTAACATTCATTGACAACTGGGACCTCTTCTATGGCAGAAATGACATGTATGCCAGGGATGGGGTTCACTTATCTAGGTCTGGGGTGGGGGCACTGGCAACTGCAGTGGAGGGAGCTGTTAGGGCTTTAAACTAGAAAAAGTTAGTGGTATGGGTTATGGGGGGAAAACAGTGAAGTCCCAGTGTAGTAATGTTATAAATTCTAGGGAACTAGTAATAGGCAGAATAAGGTGGATATTGGAAAGCCAGTGGCACTAGGTGACAAGGACAGTAATAGGTATAAGGGAAAAACAGAAATGAGCAGGAAGGGTAAAGAGAAAGGAGGGTCTTTAAGTGTATATTTCACCAATAGTCGTAGTGCTAGGAATAAGATGGACGAGTTGAGAGTAGTTGCAAGTACAGGTAATATTGATGTTTTTGCAATAACTGAAACATGGTTTAATATGAAAAATCGGGACTTGCCTGCCGAATGTCACATTCAGGGTTTTAAATTGTTCCAAGTAGACAGAAGTATCGGGAAGGGGTGGGGTGGCACTCTATGTCCGTGATCATTTAAATTGTTGTATAAAAATGGGTATAAAGTCTGAATTAACACATACAGAGTCTGTCTGGATAGAATTTTCAGAGGGGCATGAAAAATTGATTTTAGGTGTGATATACCGTCCCCAAACTTAGATAGGGACCAAGGGAGACTACTATGGGAGGAAATTGTTAAGGCCACAATGCACGATAACGTAGTTATTCTGGGTGACTTCAACTTTAGTCAAATTGATTGGAATTTTTGACTGGGAATTTTGAATCTAACGATTTCTTAGAAGTAGTTCAAGATTGTTTTTGAAGCAGTTTGTGACAGAACCTACAAGGGAAATAATCTGCTTGACTTAGTTCTGGCAAACAAGGAAACCCTTGTTAATAATTTAGAAATTACAGAGGAACTCGGCGCAAGCGACCACAAATCAATTACCTTTGGCATTGAATGGAAGTTTCATAGTAGGAATAACTCAGTAACGGTCCCAGATTTTCGCTTAGCAGATTACAATGGACTTAGAGGAAACTTCTTGTGGCTGGGTAAGATTTGAGAGCTCACCCAATCTGAAGATTTCTCGAGACTTACCAGCTGAAAAGAACTATTACCATTTTGAAATTAGATCGAATAGAAAACAAAAGGATTCGTAGTAGGCTCAAATATCTTTTAGGCAGAAGAAAGGAATTTATAGGCGTATCAAAAGAGGTGAGGGTCATCTTACGAATCAGTATATTGACATTAAGAGGGACGTTAAAAGGGGATAAGAAAAGCTAAGCGGACTACGAAATTAAAGTTGCTAGGATTCGAAACTAACCCAAAAGTTTTTTCCAGGTGTATAGAACAAAAGTTAGAGATAAGATAGGTCCCCTTAAAAATAATTATGGTGGAATAATTATGGTGGACCTGACTTAACTCAGTGGTGGACCTGACTTAACTCAGTGAAGACGTGTCTTGTGTGCTCTCTGTCAATCTGAAGAAGATGTCCTCTCTGAGCTACTCTACCAGCAGCTGAAGGAAGAACTGAGGGTAGCTAAGCTTGAGATACAGCGACTGACTGAGGAAAACAAGAGGATTCGTAGTAATCCTCCTGTTGAGAATCCTCAAGCCAGGAAAGGAACCTGGACAGTGGCTAAAACGCATGGGACAAAGTTAAGGCTCAAGAGGACGGGTGGAGAGGTAGAAACAACGAAGACCCAGGAGAATGTTGTGGAAACATCGAACCCATTCTCCGTGCTACCCGATGAATGTGAGTCGACTTCTGGGAGCGTCACGACGAAAGACACAAAGGAAGGTAAAAACATTGTTGTTGTTGGGGACAGTCAGGTTAGGTACATGGATAGGGCTTTCTGTTTGATTGATAGGAGTAGGAGACAGAGGGTTTGCTTTCCTGGGGCTGGGATGGAGGATATTGTTAGCCGTCTGGACGACATCATGAGAGGTAATGGGAGCAATCCTATTATCTGTCTCAGTGCTGGAGGCAACGATGTTGGCAGACGTAGGAGTGAGGACCTGACTAGCAGGTTTAGGTCAGCAATAGACATAATTAGGAAGAAGGGTGGGAACCCTGTCATATGTGGTATTTTGCCAAGGAGAGGAGTTGGAAATGAATGGCTGTCCAGGGCAATTGGTGTCAATTGCTGGCTGGACAAATACTGTAAGGAAAATTCAGTAACATTCATTGACAACTGGGACCTCTTCTATGGCAGAAATGACATGTATGCCAGGGATGGGGTTCACTTATCCAGGTCTGGGGTGGGGCACTGGCAACTGCAGTGGAGGGAGCTGTTAGGGCTTTAAACTAGAAATAGTTAGTGGTATGGGTTTTGGGGGAAAACAGAGAAGTCCCAGTGTAGTAATATTATAAGTTGTAGGAGAACTAGTAATAGGCAGAATAAGGTGGATAGTGGAAAGCTAGTGACACTAGATGACAAGGACAGTAATAGGTATAGTGGAAAAACAGAGATGAGCAGGAAGGGTAAAGAGAAAGGAGGGTCTCTAAATATATATTACACCAATAGTCGTAGTGCTAGGAATAAGATGGACGAGTTGAGATTAGTTGCAAGTACGGGTAATATTGATGTTTTTGCAATAACTGAGACATGGTTTAATATGAAAAATCGGGGCTTGCCTGCCGAATGTCACATTCAGGGTTTTAAATTGTTCCAAGTAGACAGAAGTATCGGGAAAGGGGTGGGGTGGCACTCTATGTCCGTGATCATTTAAATTGTTGCATAAAAACGGGTATAAAGTCTGAATTAACACATACAGAGTCTGTCTGGATAGAATTTTCAGAGGGTGTGAAAAATTGATTTTAGGCGTGATTTACCGTCCTCCAAACTTAGATAGGGAACAAGGGAGACTACTTTGGGAGGAAATTGTTAAGGCCACAAGACACGATAACGTAGTAATTCTAGGGGACTTTAACTTTAGTCAGATTGATTGGAATTTCATGACAGGAATTTAGAATCTAACGACTTTTTAGAAGTAGTTCAGGATTGCTTTTTTAAGCAGTTTGTAACAGAACCTACAAGGGAAATAACCTACTTGACTTGGTTCTGGCAAGCAAGGAAACCCTTGTTAATAATTTAGAAATTACAGAGGAACTCGGCTCAAGCGACCACAAGTCAATTACCTTTAGCATTGAATGGATGTATGATAGTAGGGATAATTCAGTAATGGTCCCAGATTTTCGCTTAGCAGATTATAATGGACTTAGAGAACACTTATCAACTGTGGACTGGGGTGAAGAAGAGAGTATCAATATGACAGTTTTCTTAACACTATACAGGCTGCCCAAAGAACATTTATCCCTATAAAGAAATTAGATCAAGTAGAAATGACCCAAAATGGATGAATAATAGGCTCAAATATCTTTTAGGGCAGAAGAAAGGAATTTATAGGCGCATAAAAAGAGGTGAGGGTCATCTTATAAATCAGTATACTGACATTAAGAGGGACGTTAAAAGGGAATAAGAAAAGCTAAACGGGACTATGAAATTAAAGTTGCTAGGGATTCAAAAACTAACCCAAAAGTTTTTCCAGGTTTATAGAACAAAAGTTAGGGATAAGATAGGTCCCCTTAAAAATAACTTTGGGCATCTTACTGACAAGGAGAATGATATGTGCTCTATTTTTAATAATTATTTTCTCTCGGTTTTCACACAGGAAGACATTAATAATATCCCAGTAATTAATTTTTACAGAGGCCCAGAAGAAGATAAATTATGTAATATCACAGTCACTAGCGAAATGATTATGAAACAGCTGGACCGACTGAAACAAAATAAATCGCCGGGTCCTGATGAGCTTTTTGCAAGGGTTCTTAAGGAATGCAAAATGGAACTCTGTGAACCAATATCTAACATTTTTAATTTATCTCTTCAAACAGGTGTAGTGTATGATATGTGGAAGATGGCTAATGTATTCCTATTTTTAAAGCAGGGGACAAGTCACTACCGTCAAATTACCGCCCAATAAGCCTGACCTCAATTGTAGGCAAATTACTAGAGTCAATTATAGCTGATATTATTAGAAGCCATCTAGATAACCATAATTTGATTAATGATACCCAGCATGGATTCACGAGGGCCGTTCCTGCCTATCTAATTTATTAACCTTCTTCAGTAAAGCTTTTGAGGCTGTTGATCACGATAAAGAATTCGATATTGTTTATTTAGACTTTAGTAAGGCTTTTGATAGAGTACCGCACCAGAGACTGTTAAAGAAAGTGGCAGCTCATGGCATTGGGGGAAAAGTGCTGTCATGGATCGAGTCATGGCTCACCAATAGGAAGCAGAGAGTGTGCATAAATGGGGTTAAATCCGAATGGGGACTTGTAACAAGTGGTGTTCCACAGGGATCAGTCTTAGGCCCATTGTTATTTATAATATATATCAATGACCTTGATGAGGGAATTACTAGTGATATGAGCAAATTCGCCGACGACACGAAGATAGGTAGGATAATTGATTCAAACATAGATGTCATAGAACTTCAGGAAGATTTAGACAAACTTAATTCGTGGTCAGAAAAGTGGCAGATGCAGTTCAATGTAGATAAATGCAAGGTTCTGAAGCTCGGGAGTGTCCATAACCCAAGCACTTATAAGTTAAATAACGTAGAACTTAGCCATACAGATTGCGAGAAGGACTTGGGGGTGATGGTAAGCAGCAACCTTAAACCAAGACAGCAATGCCTAAGCGTACGTAATAAGGCAAATAGATTACTGGGATTTATATCAAGAAGTGTTAGCAACAGAAGTCCAGAGGTTATATTACAGCTTTATACATCATTAGTAAGGCCTCACCTAGATTACGCAGCTCAGTTCTGGTCTCCATATTACAGAATGGACATAAATTCGTTAGAAAACATTCAGCGTAGAATGACTAAATTAATACATAGCATTAGAAATCTTCCTTACGAAGAAAGATTGAAGACCCTAAAATTACATTCACTTGTAAGACGTAGAATGAGGGAGACATGATCGAGGTATACAAGTGGAAAATGGGTATTAACAAAGGGGATATAAATAAGGTCTTGAGGTATCTCTCCAGAGAGAACCCGCAATAATGGATTCAAGTTAGATAAGTTTAGATTTAGAAAGGATATAGGAAAGTATTGGTTTGGAAATAGGGTAGTTGATGAGTGGAACAGTCTGCCTAGTAGGGTTATTGAAGCAAGGACCTTGGGTAGTTTTAAATTTAGGTTGGATAAATTCATGAGTGAAAGGGGTTGGATTTGATTGGGAATTGCACATGAGTAAATAAAATTATCAAAGCTTATTTCTTGGGTAGCATTGAAAATTAGGTTGAACAAATATTCTGTTAGTGGGATGGAATGTGAAGGACCTGCCTAGTATGGGCCAACAGGCCTGCTGCAGTGTTCCTCCTTTCTTATGTTCTTATGTTCTTATAATGAAATACCTTATATATATATATATATATATGCAAAAAAACCACTATGAAAAAATAGAAGAATTCCAAGCGCTTTCGTGACTACTCACATTATCAAGGAACTATAACAGGAAACATGACAAGAAGGGCTTATATAAGGGGCGAGACTACACCTCACAGTCACATCACACTAACAAAGACTACACCTCACAGTAGCGTAACATCGCACGACTCTGTGAAGAGGAAAACAAGAAAGGACCTGAAACTCTTCCCAAGAATTAAGATTAGTCCAATTTATCATTAAATTCTTCCCAAATTTTATTAATTATAAATGAATCCAATTTATATAAACCAAAAGAAATATTCATATTATTTTCAAAACTGCTCAATTGGATTCATTTATAATTAATAAAATTTGGGAAGATAATGATAAATTGGACTAATCTTAATTCTTGGGAAGAGTTTCAGGTCCTCTTGTTTCTCTTCACAAGTCGTGCGATGTTACCTACTGAGTGTGTCTGTTAGTGTGATGTGACTAGTGAGTCTCGCCCTATATAAGCCCTTCTTGTCATGTTTCCTATAGTTCCTTGATAATGTGGTGTCACAGCGAATTCTTCTATTTTTCATAGTGTTTTTTGCATATTTTGATATCACCTGTTTACTGTGATCTTTTTGCATATATATATATATATATATATATATATATATATATATATATATATATATATATATATATATATATATATATATATATATATATATATATATATATATATATATATATATATAACCTGCAGCTTAGAAACCACTGAAGTATAAACTGATTAAATCCTGGAATTTGTTTTACACTTATAATGAGTACTCTGAACGTCAGTGCCCATTTTTAAGCGGTATAAACAAACTGATAAGAGATAGTTACGCGTGAGTGAGCCGAGTTCCAGGGTACTCGAACCCCCTTAACATTTGACACTCATGCGAGCAGACATTTCTCCGTGTAGTAGCTACCTGTCCTTCGTGGCCACCTGTTTGCATCGACCCTAATTAAGCACTAATTACCTTTCAATAAAAGGAGTTTCTTCCTTGCAGTATATTGTAAGTCACTGTCGTCTTAGTTTAGCGATTAATATATCAATTAAGTTCTTTATTTTACAACGGGCTACATTTTATGCTTCTTATCTTTTCACTAAGGAAGATGTTTTCTGTTTATCGCGGTCAGCTGTCAAAGTTAGTCATATTTCTCGACTGGTTGCCTGTCTGAATCGGTTAATCTGACCACGTTGGTTAAATCTTTATAGCTCCCGCTAGAATATAGTAAAATAATAAGCGCAACCTCTTATTATCAACGTTGTGCTCTGTGTACGGAGTTTACACAGAGTGAAACGTCATCACAACAAAAGTTTATTCTGCAAATATATCTTCGCTTGATATAAACCTTGGTAATGGATACCCACAAATTGGTTTAGAAAGACACTTGAGCGAACACGTTTCGGTTCTGGGACATTGATTACTTCCAAGGACCGAAACGTGTCTTTCTCAACCATATCTTAGCTTCATTACTGTCTGCACTACGCTGCTGTATTCAGCTCCTTCCCCGTAGTACAGCCAGCAGTGTCCACCGGGGTTAGCCTCCTTTATAAACAGGTTGCGTTAAAGTTTGCGTTATACGTGGATATCAGGTTTATGAAACACTGATTTAATCTTTGATGTAAAGAGGCTCTCGCCTATTATGATAAAGGCGAGATTATTCCAGCAGCCAGTGAGGAACGTGGTGTTTTTCCTAACCATTATTGGCAGGCCAGTCGCCATGAAGCGACTGCCATCCAGGTGCTTAACTGCCATCCAGGTGCTTAACTGCCATCCAGTTGCTTAACCGCTCCATGTTTGAGCGCTGGAGATTTAAGCACTGGAGGTTTGATCGTTGAAAAAATATATTTGCAGATTTAACCCTTAAAAGCAAATTATGAATCAACAGTAATAAAGAGCACTGGACGAGATGAAACTCTGGATAATAAAGATGGAAACAGAACAGATGAGAAACTTGTAAAACTGCATGAAACTATATGAAATCAACTTAAAACAATGTAAAAACGTGAAAGACTGTAAAATATTAAAACACCTGTAAATCATTCTCAACCTGTAAATTAGCATGAAACATAGTTTACAGTGTTTCGTTTTATTGAATAAACATGAAAAATAAAACTCGAATAATGACGTAATTGCGGCATATCATTTAGAAATGTATTCATAATAATGGATAATAAATTATTATTATTACTACTACTAGTAGTACTAGTAATAATTTGTCGTAATTATTTATTATTGTCAGTTTTATTAGAAAGTATTATAGTAATTTTTATTACTGTTAATATCAGTATAGATTTTCTGTCTTAGTGACTCGTTATGAGTGTCGGCACCAGCAGTTAATTAAACAAACCTCGTTAAGCCTATAGTCTCTCGTTAGCGTCAAAAATAAATCATAACAACATGTTATTAGGGAGAAAATTGCCCTTCCTCGATCAGGCACAAGGAGGTGATGCGTAAATTATCGTTGGCGTTATTCCCTCCCTAATTACCCTTCGGTGTAATTAATAAAAGAGTATTTGCACGGTGCCGTGAAAGTAACGAGAGGCACTACTGCCAAGACGCAGCAGCATCGAGGAAGCTTCTTGGTTCATATGTTATGTGTTAACTCGGAATTGAGTCTATCAGCGGCTTAGGCGTTTTGACTGTTTACAGGCGACTGATCTTAAGTTATCCTAAGTTATTTACTCCTTACCGTGACACTAGCCTTTGGTATTATTTTTACAGCCACCGTGGTGCTGTCACCAACGAGTAAGCTACCAGAGTGACAGAGTGCCTAGGAAACCCTTACTGCAAATGACTCTACAGTCCATACCGAGGCTATCTGCAGGTAGGGGAAAGAAAACATGGTGCATTTGAGGAATAGACGGGGATGTTTGATATGAGAGATAAAGGTGGAGGGAAGGCATGGTCCACAACTACCAGTAATGCGTTAGTACTAGTACTACTTTAAGTATTCAATGTATCCACCAGCCAAGCGGACATCACCTGTAGTTAGAGAACTGTCAAGGTGCCACTACCTGAAGAGTATTGTTTGAGCAATGATTCTTTAAGGGCTGAATTGATCTGGTATATAATAATAATAATAATAATAATAATCTTTATTTCTACAAGTACAAGTACAAGGTATACAGGCCTAGCTGACATCAATGACATATTACTATACAGAAAGCCCCTTGTTATGCAGAGCGTTTCTGGCAAATTAGTTTTATCTCAGGATGCGATCCATACCAGTCGACTAACACCCAGGTACCTACTTTACTGTTAGGTGAACATGGGCAGCAGGTACTTTAAGAAAACATGTCCTAATGCTTCCACCCGTACCGGGGATCGATCCCCGGACCTCAGTATATATATATATATATATATATATATATATATATATATATATATATATATATATATATATATATATATATATATATACATATGTATGTATTACTACTATAATATATTACATGAAATACAGTTTGAGGAAACTTTGTGGGAACCCCCGTTGTGTAGAGGATATAAGCGGCAGTAGTGAAGGAAGAACTTTATATGGCCAAAATGTGCAGGGATATATAGAGTTCAAAGGAAGGGAGGGAAGGGATTTAAGAGTGAGTCTCGTGAGAAAGGGCAGACCTGAGGGAGGCTCTTCAAAAAATTACAGCTTGTCATAACAAACTAGGATTGAACCGCATCGAGAACAGCACGTGAACCCACTTCTCTGTGACAACACCGCTGAGTGGTCCACACCCCTGGCAAGAGAATGAAGGAGAAGGGATGGAGGGGATGGGAGAGGAGCGTTGGAGAAGAGGAGGATTAAGAGGAAAGGAGGACAGCGAAGAGAATTAAGAAGAGGAGGAGGAGGAAAAGAAGAGATGGAAGCGGTAGAACGAACGAAAGGTAAAGGAATGACATGTCCTCACTCAGGAGTAAACAAAGCGTCTTACAGCATGAACAATCACGCTAGACCACCATATGGTATACCTCTGCAACACAACTGGAAGTAGTGAAAGTTATATTAAAAATTTCGTGGAGAGGAGGAGGAGGAGGAGCCTGTAGGCGGAAGATCTAGATTCTTGTCTGAGTGGCGAGACAATTGGGCAGCGCCACTACATCCTGTGAGTTGCCATAACACCATCAAGTGAGCGCATATCTCTCCAGAGAACAGATACGCCATTGATGATGTCAATTCCATCCCTGGCATTTTCAAATTCAAGTATCACCAGCATTACAAATTATCCTTATCTAACTGCAGAAAATCATGGATATGTTTATTTTTTTTTTTAAACGTTGAGAACTTTATTTATAGCATGAGGATATCGGTCGGAAATGTTACGATTAAAAATTCTATGTTCTATATCTTTGGTGCATTATTAGTTACGGTGCCGGAGAGTGTTTGTGTCCTGCTCTCCGCACACACTTAAAGCACACAATTTAAATTGTCATTTGCTTTCTGTCTACATTGAGGGGATATCCAACACACTGCATTAAGCCTAATCACCCACCGGAATTATTATGTTCATGGGGAAGCACTAAACCCTTAATCACACTGCCTATGGAATGGGATCCAGTCAGTTTTGATCCCTGGTTGGTATATATCATCCAGACATAGATAATGTATACACTGAGCAGCTCTAAGCTATTTTGGGCCCAAAAGGCCCAAAATTGACCAGGTAAGGTGTTAGTCCTCAAGTTTTACAATCCAGCAGAAAATATCTGGTCGAGACATTCATCAGATTCAGTGTTAATAATAGCTAAGTTTTCACTCATTACAATCTGCGAAATTTCTGACTTTTCATTTTCCATTGAAGACTTTATTCATTTACAGGGTTGACTAATTTATTCCCACGAACTGCTCCTTTATTTCCGCTGAGGACTTCG
This sequence comes from Cherax destructor, assembly GCA_009830355.1. NCBI lineage: Eukaryota > Metazoa > Arthropoda > Malacostraca > Decapoda > Parastacidae > Cherax > Cherax destructor. The sequence continues at coordinate 22,633 of WNWK01022066.1, forward strand.
CTTCATACCCTTCCTGCTGAGATAGTTCGTTTATTCAGCCTATAATCAATGCTTTGATATTGTTTATTCGACGGAGGAACCTACAAACAGGGAAACGTGCAGGATAAAAGTTAGGATCTTGCAGGTGGGAGAGTGAAGAACCCGTAGGTGGAGGAGCGAGAAATCCTGCAAATGGAAGAGTGAGGAACCTTCATGTGGAGAATGCGGAGCCTTCCTGTGGAGAGTGAGGAATCTCTGGCGTATTGAGAAGCAGGATCAACCACCCCCAGCCCGCAGCCTCAGTGTAAACACTGGGGATTCAGACTGTGGATTGACAGGTAAAAAGGAAATCTAAACAGGCTCGGAGGTACCCTTTGGCAGCGTGAGGAACGGACTCGGATTTAAGGCGATCAGGTGCCTTTACGGTCAGACGGACAGAGGTCGGAATGCTGGGACGGGGAGTTGGGGGGGATGGAATAGGAGGCATCAAGGGGAAAGTTTTGGCAGATGTTAGTGAACTGACATGTCAAAATACTTTATGGTAAATAAGCAGAAAGCAGCTTTAACGGGGAGGTTTCTGTGTTATTCGATACTAGAGACGGCCTTCGTCGGCAATAGAAAAACAACCATAACAGTCTTAACTTGACATATTAATAAAGACGTCTTTTACTCCAAGGGTTGAATTACCTGGGGATTAAAATTAACAGACGTTCAACCGTTCTTAAAGTTTTATATAAAAGTCCTGAAAACACACTAGATACATAGAAGAAATATTTATAGCTTAACGAAATACAAAAATGAGAAAGATTTCATTCAAAGTCTACTGTATTTCATGAAGCGCTATACTTATCCATAAATATTTTGCTCACTCCAACAGCATGTCCATTAAGAGCACTTGTCTACATTTACTATCTAACACTTGGAGGTGTATAAAACTGTGGCGAGAGAGGGGCAGGGTAGGGATTCGTCTAGGAAAGGATGGATGGAGGGTACAGGCTTTGTGTGCAGGAGTTTAGACATCCACCAGGCATGTGTGTGTGTGAGTTAGATAGGAGTGATGAGCTGTTGGAGTGTGAGCAAGGTAATATTTTGTGAAGAGATTTGAAACCAGTTAGTCAGAGGCGAGTCCTGGAGGAGGGAAGTAGTGCCTGCACTCCTAAGGGGATACAGTGGAACCCGAGTTTCGGCCGTAATCTGTTCAGGAGCTAGACCTAAACTCGAAATGTCCTAAAGTCGAAGCAATACTTCCCATGAAATAATGTAAATCCAATTAATCCATTCCACCCAAAAAGTATTCACAAAAAAATCCTTTTTTAAAGAATAAATACTATAGTTTACATACAGAAAACAATGAAATAAATATAAAGCATTAATTTTAATGGATAAATGAACATTTAAATCAGTTTTAACTTTATTGAAGACTCTTGTTGGCGTATGAGAGGCAGGAGAGTTTGTTAGGAGGCAGGACAAGATAGTCCTTCCAATATGACACTAATATTAACTCACAAACCTTTATCTAGCACAATTCATCTAATATGACACCAATAAACAATATTAACCCTTTGGGGGTCGAGAGGCCCTCTCCCAAACTCGTTCTCAGAGGTCAAAAATATTAAAAAAAAAAAAAAATCTTATGAAATAAGTTTTTTTCTGAGTATTATAGCTAAAAAAATTTGGCTATCAATACTTACCGAGATATGGAGTGTGATTCACAGAAATTGAGCCGCTTACGGCAACATCGCGACTGCCGGTCACCCTGTAATAATTTTCTTCCCCTTTTTTCTTTTATTTTTTATTTTTTTAAAGAAAGCCTTTTATGGCCTGTAAGAGACCAATATAAGGACTATTTGGTATATATTTACTCGTTGCTTATACTACACAATAACTGCACAAACACTGTTCTCATTATATTGTTTACAAAAATGTTTACACACACACGAACAATAAAATGTTGTTTATTACTATTTGTCTATCATATACAGTGGACCCCCGAGTAACGTAAAAACTTCATTTCAAAGCCTGCTTAAGTGCCATTACGGCAATTTACTCCCTTAAGGAATAATGTCACGTAGGTTAGTCTATTCAGACCCCAAAAATACACTTCCACAAGCACTTACAATATTATACTTACACTTAATTGTACAATTTCCGTGGTGTTCGATTACTCGAGGTCCACTGTATATACACATATAGTCACTGGACATGTTCCTAAGTTCTGCAGCTTGTGGAACTCTTTGAAACATGGTGTCATGCACAGTGGTGTTTACACTCCTCTCACACATAAAGCAGTGTCTCTGCGTTGTTGTATGTGCACAGACATAACACCTCTTCTGAGCCTTTTTCTTCAAAGCAGTAGCAGGTAGTTGTACTAGGAAGAGATCACCAGGCCTCAGGCAGAGAGTAGTTGTTGATCAGTCTGCAGGCGCTGTTCTATTGCAGGTTTTGTTATTTAGTACTTGAATAATATTTGTCTGATGACAGACAAACAAAATTGACCATATGATGGTTTTGTTTCTGGTCTTCAACATACACATTAAGCATTCAGCATGGAAATGTCCACAAGATGAAAAAGAGTTTTATGTGCCACTTATAACTCTTGCAGGAACACAATCAGCAAACCCATTGCATATCTACATTTGTCCACTGAGCGCATATTCAGGGTGTAGCCCATGCAGCTGCAGGTTTTAAAGATGGGTTCATTAGTCTCTCTGTTATTGCCAGTGTCATTTCATTTTGGAGAACTGATGACAACAGTGTGACATCTCATTGTCATGCCACCAATGCCATGATGTCATTGGCTTACAGTAAATGCGTGCACCTCACCTTTATAGTGCCCGCGTTGAACCTAGGCATATGTTCTGATTTGCACGCACTGTACCACACACATCTGTCATGTTCACTCGCAAAAATCGCTGAGTAAGGGCTTGTGTACAGTTATCAGTATATAATATACGCCCTTACCAAGATATGGTTCCATCATTGTTCTAACCACATCACCAGATACCCAATAACTTCCTGGTACAAGTATTTTGCAATGTATTACTTCCAGTATACACAATAATATCCAATACAAGACCACACTGTAGCAATCCACAAAGTACAAACAACTTTATACCAAAGGGTTTCCTCTTGTAGTATCGTATACTGCTTGAACGACAGTCTACCTTTGAACAAAATCAGGCTCATCAATAACAAGCTTCTGAAGGGATAAAAATACATATTGAATTTCTGTTTCAGATACATAAACACATTTCTAATCTTTTCTGTCAGGCCTGGTTTTGTCTGAGAAGTATAGCATACGTAACAATAGCACAATCGATTCACTGGTATTATTTCACTGAAGCTGGGGTTGCAATGGGGCGGTCTGTCGACCAGTATGATTTGACACTGTGTATACATGTGGCATAAGCATTATTGTGTAGGCTCAAAAGATACATCTGTCCACAGTTGTCTCCTTCCACTGGGTGTAGAGCGTGATTTTGGTGAAAGAATTGTGTTTGCCATGAGTGTACTGTTAGTATGTGTTGCTTTCCCTGACAATTTCCATCAGGGGTTCGTCAAAGAATAACTCGAAACATTCCAGTTCCAGTGGCATTGTTCCCAAGTGTACAAGATGGCTGTAGTCACTTGACTTTTATCAAAGTGATGGGGATAGGGAACAAAATTGGCAGCTTCCTGCAATCCCAGGTCCCGGTTGCTGGTGGATACTGGATATTGACAGGTGGTTGTGGAGGTTGGTGTGGTGGGTGGGTGAGGGTGTGTGAGGGTGAGCTGACTCAGCGGCGTGGGTAGCAGCATGGGCCACTGCTGGTGCCTCATGACTGGCACCACCACCACCATCTGATGATATCTGCATTTTTCATCCCCACTGCTAACAATATCACCTTCATTTTCACTATAACTTCCTGTTGTAGGCTACGGGATGTACTCTGAGATGTACTCCTTACCCTTGGAATAGCATATGGCACACTACTAGGCGCATGTAGCATCGTATATACTGACACTTCACTGGAGGAATATTCCACTTCCTCTCTCTACTGGAACTGTTTTCAAGGCTTGGGTATTCACTATCACTACTATCACCACTGCTCACATCATGTCCTGGACATGGGAAAATACGAGTTTCCTTCTTCGTTCTGTATACAGCTGAGCATGAACAAGATGCCATAGCACCGGAGGTGGAAGGTTGAGGTACGTCTGGATTTTCATCACTAATACCACTATTGTGTTCATTATTTTTCGGTCACAAACTCATCAAAACCCTGGAATTCCATCTTCACTGACACTTCCTCTGTGTTTGAACTGTCACTTGAGAACAAGAGTCCCAATTCGCTGAGGTGAGGTGGCTGCTTACCGGCGCTGGGGCATGGTGAACAAGGGTACTCAAATGGCGTTCTCACAATGCACCACTGGCTCCACGATTTTTTTCCTACTGCGCACACTGACCGCCCACGGACCCATTCTCTCACATTGCATTCTCAGATTTCTCCTGCTCGATTTGAAGACGCTAGAATTTGCGCGTACAGAAGTACGTGACCGACCTGGCTGCAATGACGTACTAGTACGTGACTGACCCCCAAGGGTTAATAACACAGAAACGGCCCTAAATTCTAGCGGCCTCAAATCAAGTGGGAGAAAGCTGGTAGGCCACATGTGAGAGAATGGGTCTCAATGGTCAGTGTGCGCAGTATAAAAAAAAAATCTGGGAAGCCAGTGGTGCATTGTGGGAAAGCTATTTCAGTAGTCCATGTTCAGCATGCCTAGCGGTAAGAAATTATCTGACTCCCTGGCAGATCTGGGACTCTTCTCTTCCTCATTGATAAGCTCTAACACAGATGGAAGTGTCTCTGAAGATGAATTTCATGGTTTTGAGGAGTTTGTGACCAGAAAGAAGTCAGGATACCAGAAGGAAGGAAGAGGAAGAAAGAAAGAAAGTAGAGGAAGGAAGAAGAGAAGAGAGAGAGGAAGGAAGGAAGGAAAGAAGAGAGAAGGAAGGAAGGAAGGAAGAAGAAGGATGAAAGGAAGGAAGGAAGGAAAGAGAGAGATGAGAGGAAGGAAGGAACAAAAAGAAGTAAGAAAGGAAGGAAGTAAAAAGGAAGGAATGAAGGAAGAAAGGAAGGCAGGAAGGAAGAGATGAGAGGAAGGAAGGAAGAGATGAGAGGAAGGAAAGGAAGGAATAGAAGAAAGGAAGGAAGAAAGGAAGCTGGGAAGAAGACATGCAACCCCTTTTGTGTTGACAGGTTGCAGGCATGGGGTGGTGAGTAATGGTATAATATGTCATTTTGACAGCTGCCTTACCCTGACTCAGCAAATTTAGATGTCCACACACACACACACACACACAGCTTCAAGTGCTAATGGAAGTTGATGGAAAGTGTCCAGTCATTATATATGTGTATATATATTATAGAACAATAGTAATAAAAAATGTTTTGCATTGTTGGTTTGTGTAAACAAGTTTTGTAAACAATATAATGATAATGTTTGTGCAGTTATTGTGTTGCATACAACGAGTGTATATATGTACACTGCCCTTACTTTGGTCTCACAGGCCACATAAGTTACTTGGAAAAAAAATATTGGAAAATACAAGAACCTTCAAATGGGAGTAAATATAAGTGTACCAGTGAGCGGCATGCACTGCTGTTGCCATACCTGGCTCATTTTCTGCCAACTTTACGCCTCTATATCTCGGTAAATACTAATCACAATTTTTTTTTAGGCTTTAAACTATCAGGAAAATAATCATAACATTTTGGTAAGAAAAAAAATTTTTTTTTTTTAATATTTCCGACATAGAATGACAGTTTCAGAAAGGGCCTCCGACAGTCAAAGAGTTAATGGAGATCTACGATTAACTGCTCCTGTAGAGGAGAAACGTTAGTCTGATATGCCATAGTTTCAGATTTTAATTTAGCCCTTATAATATCACGCAGCTGTGCAGCGGTGAGGTTCGTTGATAGTCAATACCAATAGAACAAGCAATTCGCCAACAACGCTGTAGAGAGAATTTGGGCAAGTTTTGTAGAGTGAACTCAGACACTAATCGCCTGACTTGGATAGATGGCATTAACCCAACGTAACACGCTGTTTACAACATGCTCAAGCTGCTATGCAGTACGACTGCAGAATACTCACATGATAGCAAGGCTGACACGCAATAGCAAAGCCAACTGCAGAATACATATACACACAATAGCAAGGCTGACACGCAATAGCAGAGCCAACTGCAGAATACGTATACACACACAATAGCAAGGCTGACATGCAATAGCAAAGCCAACTGTGAATACTCTCACAATAGCAAGGCTGACCATAGCGAAGCGAATGCAAGATGACACACAAAATTCGTGAAGCATTGGCAAAGCTTACGCAATGCCAGATAGCAAGCTATCTAAGTGATACAAGACTAGCTCCTGCTCCAGCTTCAACTCTAGGCTCAGCTCCTGCTCTAAGTCCAGCTCAAAATCCCAGACAGGCTACCCATACTATTTAACTTCAGTAATGTAAGTAATGTATACAGGAGAAGGAGTCACTAGCCCCTTGTTCCCTTATTTCTTTATATATTGAATAATTTGTTTTGAACCTGATAACTTTTCAACAGAAGGAAAAGACCTTGCAGTGTTTTCGTATACTTTGTATAGTTGTATTTGCGATTTCTTGGTCTCATTTGATAGAATGGAAGATATATTACAGATAAGATGATGATTTTGATTGGTTTTAGTACTGCAAATGGCTTGAAACTGAGCTCAAAATAGCGGAAATGTTAAAATTTTTGCCTATGTTCAAGTAAACAAATGACCTCACACGTCTAATACGCGCCAGCTGGTAAGGTCTAATATACGTTCACAAATGTGGTGATATTATTTGTACAATTATTACAATATTGCATAACAGTAAATCTTCCATTTTTGGTTTGAATAAAAATTCATTATGTGAATAAAAAATCAAAATGGAATTCATTTGTAAAGACTGAAAACGTAACTAATGAACAGAGGAAATGTTAGTTTAGTGCCAGGAATGCCTGCATTGTTTATTATGCACCTATTTTGAAATTGGAATATTTTGAACTTTGAGTTAAATTGGCTAAATTTCCAATTTCCAATCACTTTATTTTGTAGTTGGAAACAGTTGACTGGGCGATTTCTTGTGCTCAATCGATAGAATAAAAAGTAATACTAGTGAAATAGCTAAGAATTTGGTCAACTGGAATAATGTAGGCCTAAAATGGGAGTCAAAGTAGGCAAAATCGCTGATGCGTAAATATCAAGCTGACACATCAAAATTCGCGAGCATAATTTCGTCAATTTTCAATCAAATTTCATACTTTTTGTTTTATTACCTTCAGAAAATGATTCTCTACCATTTCATAAGAAAAAAAATAGGAATTTTTTTTTTTTTTTTAAATTCTTGGACACTGGTGCACCCCTTCCAAAAATGGCCTTGGACCCTGAAAGGGTTAAGAATTCAGAATGGAAGACAAGTGTAATATAGGATTGGCCTGGGGACATGACTAATGAACAGAGGAAATGTTGTTTTAGTGCCAGGAATATCTGCATTGTTTATTATGGACTCTATTTTTAAATTGGTATTTTTTTAATTTTGTGTAAAATTGACAAAATTACCGACATTAGTTCACTTTATAGAGTAATTGGAGTAGTTGAATGGGTGGTTTCTTATGCTCAGTCAATAGAAAAAAAAGGGATACTGGGTGTGTGTGTGGGTGGTTGTGAAAGTGTTAAAAACCCTTGCAGTTCATAAGGGAAATATTAACCTCTGACTTTACATTTAGATTTAAACGTACTTTGGGGGGTTTTGTAGGGAAGTTTTGTGTTTTTGGGTGTTTCTTGGTGGCAATACATAAGAAATTGAGTGACATGCAGGTTTTTCAGTTTTTTAAGCCCAGAAATGGTCAAAATAAGCCTAAAAAGAGTAAAAATGGTCCTTTTTTCCCAAATTTTTTTAAAAAAATATTTCTTCCCAGTCTGTTCTGTGGGCAAATTTTTGGGGTGGGCTCTCCCCCAAAACTGTTCTCGGGGTGAATTTTTTTTTTAAAAAAAAAAAAAAAAATTCTCATGAAATGATGAATTTTTTTTCCGACCCTTAACCCCAAAAAAATGAAATTATGGCAAACAATTATCTCTCATAAAGTTACAGTGATGACTTTTTGCATCGGTGTTTTTTCCATTTTGAGCCCTTTTTTTAAATTCAATTTTCATTACAAAAATTTATAGCTATTTTCTAGAATTTCATTTGTTTTATCAATTATATAAGAAACCCCAATTTTACGTTCAAAAACCCCAAATAAAGGGTAAAAATTGAATTTAAAATTTTCCACAAATTTCAAAAGATGCCAAAAAAATAGGGCCCAGAATAAATGAGACAGACATTCCCGGCACTCAAAAAACATTTATTTCATTAGTGTCTACTCCTCTTACATTACTTTTCTTCCCCTTTTGAATTTTATTCTCACAAAAAATTTAAGATTTACTGTTATGTATACAACTGCATCATTGTAAAAAAGGTATAAATAAAATTTAGCGCACTTGTGCAAGAATATTAGACTACCCCGTTGATGTTAGGACCCGGGGTGTTTTTTTTCTTGAACATCTCAAAAAATCGAAAATTTAACACTTTGCACTCAGTTTCAAGGTTTTTCATCATGAAACCAGTCAAATTATCTCTATTTCTTAAATATCATCTTTTATCAAATGAATAAGAAAACGAGAATCAACATAAATACTTTTGAAAATAGACTAAATCCTGTTTTTAAACCCAAAAAAAGGTTTTTTCCCCATGATTGTGGGGCAGGATTTTTTTCCCGGCACTGGCCCCAAAACCCCTTTTCCCCACATCTAGGGCCCACCAGCATATATTATTCAGCCTGTTTTCCCCTTGTTTTAGGCGCTAGAATTTCCTCTAGTGCAAAACCCTGGTTAAGCCGTTATAGGCGAAACCTGAAAGGGTTAATAGGTTATCAATTATTGGGATGGTTTCATTTTATTAAGCATTCCCAATGATTTTTTGAAAATAGGGAAAATTGCTTTTTATTATATTTTTTGTGTATGTAATGGGGGTCAAAGTGGAGGTAAAAGTTTATAAGGGGGCCTGGGGCGTGATTAATGAACAGGGGAAAAGGTTGTTTTTGGTTGGAATGTAAAGTGTTTGTTTTGGACTCTGATTTTAAACTTAATTTTTTGAAAATAGTTTAAATTTGTCTGAATTTCCTTTTTCTGGGTTTTAATGGGGTGTTGTTGGGCAGTTTGAGCAGAGGAATTGTCCAAAAATGTTAAAAGAGGTGAAATCCTTGAAATTTTTCCCCCTTTCATATTTTTTTTTTTCTTTTTGGTTTTAGTTTTTTTCTTTCCCAGAATGCTGTTCAATGCCATTCCCAAAACTTTATCTCCTTAAAAATGTTGAAAAAATTAGCCCTTTTACCCCCCAAATTACACTTAAGCTTTAAAAAAATTTAAAAAAGGGTGTTTTTGGGACCACTAAACCGGGTCCACTGTATTACTTTTAGAAAAGATTTCCCCCATTTTGCAACACATTTTTTTTTTTTAAATTGTAGCCCAAAAAGGGTTCTCTAATATATGATGTGGAAAATTTTAAAATTTAAATTTTTAAATGTTGAAAGGGGGAATGGAGATGAATGGTTTGGGCCCTTAGGAGCTGTTGAAGTGTGGAGGGAATTTTTGGAGGGATTAAAACAGTTGAGACTTGAATCCTGGGGGTGGTTAAATGCCTGTTTTGAAGGAGGGTTTTTGGGGTAGTGGAAACCGTTTTGGTTTCTAGTCGTCGAAAAAATCGGTTTGGGCATTTCTTCAATTCTTTTTCAGTGGGCTTAGTTGTCAACCAGCAACACTTGAATCACAATTACCAGTCCCGTGAGTCTCAGTCAGTATGTGGGGTGTGCAAACACTCGACTCCCCACATTTTTTCTTTTCGATTTTGCAATTTTTCAATTTTTTTTTAAATAAACCATCATGGGCCGAGAAAAAAATGGAAAAAAATTTAAAACATATTAGTTTAAAAAGGGAAATTTTTCAAATAAATTAGATATTCCTTGTTGATATGCAAAACAAAATTGCGACTGAACCCCGGCCCAAAAGGAAAAAATTTAAAAGGTGCCCCGGGAAAGGCCCGAAATGATATAAGGAAAGGCCTCAAATTTTGGGGGTTGTCTTTTTGATTTGATAAAAAAAAAATTTTCATGGTGTTGGTTTTGACCATTTTTTTGAAAAAGTGGGGGGCATTTTACCTCCTGAAAAAAAAAGGAACAATCCTTCAAGGCATAAGGGGTTTGGTTTTTAATTTTTAAAAAAGTGGTTCATGGTGGCTAGAATGGAGGCTTCCCCGTGTTGAAGTGACTGTTGAAAAGTATGTTACTGTTAAAACCATGAGGGTGAGGGTTTTCTTCCACGGGTCATGAGCTTTGCCAGGGTTTTGATGACTTTTCAAAAAGGGGTTTTTAAGGGAATCAAAAAGGAATCTGTGAACAATATCAACATTTTTTAAATTTTGCTCTTCAAACA
>WNWK01022067.1:0-33143 GCA_009830355.1 Cherax destructor
GGTAGCCAGGCTACTTGTAGGACTTGTGGTAGCCAGGCTACTTGTAGGACTTGTGGTAGTCAGGCTACTTGTAGGACTTGTGGTAGCCAGGCTACTTGTAGGACTTGTGGTAGCCAGGCTACTTGTAGGACTTGTGGTAGCCAGGCGACTTGTAGGTCTTGTGGTAGCCAGGCGACTTGTAGGTCTTGTGGTAGCCAGGCGACTTGTAGGACTTGTGGTAGCCAGGTGACTTGTAGGACTTGTGGTAGCCAGGCGACTTGTAGGACTTGTGGTAGCCAGGCGACTTGTAGTCCTACATCAAAGAAAATGTGTACACTATAATATTACTGGGGGTAACTAGAAAATTACTCCTTTTGTATGCCTTCACTCAGGGCGTCATTTCTTCTAAAAATGGTGTTACATGAGAATGGGTGTGTTTCTCTTTATTTATTCTGCTGTATCAACGAGGAGACAACTTGTACACAATGTAAAGTGACAAACATCAGACGTGTTTGCCTGGTTTGTTTACATTACGTGTGAGTGGGGTGGGGAGGGGAGGGAGGCCCTGGTTGGATACCCATACTTTCTACAAATAAATACTTTTCACCTTTCACCCTACATTAAGACCACAAATATTTTAGGGTAAGTAATGAGTGTACAGTGGAACCCTGGTTAACGAACACCCCGGAAATCGTGGAATTATGTAAGTATAATATTGTAAGTGCTTGTGGAAGTGTATTTTTGAGTGTCTGAAATAGACTAACCTAAATGACATTATTTCTTAAGGAAGTAAATTCGTTCAGTAATGGCACTTGAGCAGGCTTCTGCAATGAATTTTTTTCGTTAACCGGGGGTCCACTGTACTGTATATGCATTGTATCACTCTAGGGAGCTTTAAGCATCGTAGTATAGTATGTGTAAGTGGGGTGGCCAGGAGGGCTACCATACCTATATTCTTACAGTAAATACTACTCACCTTTTGGCCTACATTAAGACCACAAATATTTTGAGGTAAATAATGAGTGTACTGTGTGTGTATTTTACTTTTTAATGTCTAGTTCTATTATTAACTTAATATATGTTAGTGTAAATTTGTTATCTGGCATGTATATGCATTTATAAATGGAAAAAAATGTATTTCTGGTTTTTGGCGAAGTCTGCTTTCCAGCAGTAGAATGGAACCTAACCTGCTGTATAAGTGGGGCCCTACTGTATATATATAGTGGACCCCTGAATTTCGATCACCTCAAAACTCGAACAATTATGTAAGTGTATTATTGTAAGTGCTTTTGTAAGTGTATTTTTGTGGGTCTGAAACGGACTAACCTACTTTACATTATTCCTTATGGGAACAAATTCATTTGGTAATGGCACTTGAACACCCTTCTGGAATGAATTATGGCCGAAACTCGAGGGTCCACTGTATATATGCTTAACAATTCGCAAACAGGTGAAATTATTTACAAACAATGTCTCTACGTCCACAGTAGGACTCGAACCAGCAAACTCTGTATCAGAGACCACAGTACTTTACCATGGAGCCAGACCCCAGATAAGTATTGGTGTCTAGCCGGAGCTAGACGATGTTTCCCATACCCTGGGGCACCAGGCTTGTTTTCAAAGTTTTTTCATTAAATCCTGTCACATGCAGTGGATAACGTAAGAGATTTGAAACATTGTAAAGTACTGTGAACACTGATACAGAGTTTGCAGGTTTGAGTTCTGCTGTGTACAAAGAGACAATATTTGTAAATAATTTCACCTGTTTGCGAATTGTTAAGCATTTCAAATCTCTTTCGTTCTCCACTGAATGTGGCAGGATTTGTTGAAATAGCTCTGAAAACAACCTGGTGCCCCGGGGTATGGGGAAACATTGTCTAGCTCAGGCTAGGCCCCCATACTTATCAAGGGTCTGGCTTTATGGTAAAGTACTGTGAACACTGATACAGAGTTTGAAGGTTCGAGTTTTGCTGTGGACGAAGAGACAATGTATATACAGTAGAGCCTCGGTTTTTGTTATTAATTCGTTCCAGAAAGTCTGACAAAATATACAAAACGGAAAGCAAATATTCTTCCAGTAATCTTTCTTCACTAGTCACCCTACCATGACCAACAATAGTGATAAAATAGCATTTGATGTGGTGAAGGTGGAAATGTAGATAGTTAAGGGACTGGAATGTTATTTAACCCTTTCAGGGTTTCGGCCGCACTAGTACGGCCAGGCCAGGGTTTTTGCCGTACTAGTATGGCTTATGTCCCAGGGTTTTTGCCGTACTAGTATGCCTAAATTCTAGCGCCTTCAAATTAAGCAGAAACAGGCTGGTAGGCCTAGATGCGAGAGAATGGGTCTGTGCGGTCAGTGTGCGCAGTAAAAAAAAAAAATCCTGCACCACACAGTGCATAATGAGGAAAAAAAACCTGACCGTGTTTTTGGTTTAAAACAGTGAATTTGCAGTCTATTTTTGTATAGTATTTATGCTTGTATTCTCATTTTATTGGTCTCATTTGATAGAATGGATGATATATTACAGAAATAGAGATAATGGTGATTGGTTTCACGATGACAAGTACTTTGAAACTGAGCGCAAAGTAGCAAAAATGTTCGATTTTTGCTGATGTTCAAGAGTAAACAAATCATGCCATGCGTCCAACTGGGGAGTCTAATATTCTTGCACAAGTGCACTGATATTATTTATACCATCTTCACAATGATGCAGTTGTATACATAACAGTAAATCTTGTATTTTTTTGTGAGAATAAAAATTCAAAATGGAAAGCAAAAGCAATGTAAGAGGGGCCTGGAGACATGACTAATGAACAGAGAAGATGTTATTTGAGTGCCAGGAATGTCTGTCTCGTTTATTGTGGACCCTATTTTGAAATTGGCATCTTTTGAAATTTGTATGAAATTGGCCAAATTGCCAATTTCTGACCACCTTATGGGTAGTTGAAATCGGTAAATTGGCGATTTCTTATACTCAATTGATAGAACAAATGAAATTCTAGCGAAATAGCTATAATTTTAGTAGACTGAACCATTGGAATTTGCCGAAAATAGGGCTCAAATTGGGAGAAATCGCCGATGTGTAAATAGCATCTATACTGCTAACTTCGGAAAAGCATAATTCCATTAGTTTTCCATCAAATTTCATAATTGTGGTGGCTTTATGATCGGAAAAAGATTATCTATCATTTCCTAAGATTTTTTTTTTTCCGAAAAATTTGCGACCTTGAAAGGGTTAACAGAACAATATGTGTTCATGTAAACTCTCTTGTTCTTGTTGACTCACCTGTGCATGTAGACTCACCTGTCATTGTAGGCTAGACTCACTTCTTGTTAGCCCATCTGTACTCGTAGACTGACTTACTTCTCCTTAAAAACAGAATTCGATGAAAACTGAAGCAATATTTCCCATAAGAAATAATATAAATCCAATTAATCCATTCCAGACACCCAAAAGTATTAACATAAAATACATTTTATAGAGAAAAACTATAATTTTACATAAAGAAAACAATGAGAAATAAATATAAAGGACTAATGAAATGGATAAATGAACATTTAATATAACTTTTACCTTTATTGAAGACTCTTGTTGGTGAATGGATGATGCGAGGAGGGAAGAGGGAGGAGTAGGGGTTAATGGAAGGAAGGGGAATCCCCCTCCCTAAGGACTTCAGGTATCTAGTCCCCATCCCAGGTTACTTTCCTTCTTTGTCTTTTACTGGCACTGGACCCCTGTCGCAAATAAAAATCTGTCCAGAGAGGTCTGATTCTTGTGTCTCTAAGATTTGTCAAAAATGGGACAAGGCATTGTCATTGAACATGTTGCAGACAATGGCTGGTAACAGCTTTCTTAGGGTGATATTTCTCCACAAAACTTTGTAACTCATTCCACTTTTGTACAGTGGTCCCTCGGTTTTTGCCGAAAATTCGTTCCAGAATGCTGCTCAAGTGCCATTACCGAACGAATTTACTTCCTTAAGAAATAATGTCACGTAGTTTAGTCTATTTCAGACCCCCAAAAATACACTTGCAACAGCACTTACGAAAATACACTTACAGAAATGTTTGAGTTTGGAGATGCACGAAAACCGTGCATTCTATCGTGTTTCTCGCCTTCTTTATCAAAAGGCTGGCCCTCGGAACCTTCTTTGGCATCAAGACAGCTTATATAGCAGTCACACTCAATAATCAAGCACCAATGAGAAACAAAGCCAGACTGACTCAGAACGCATGGGATGCTCTGTGTGGGCACGGGCAGGCAGACACATTCGATGCAGCAGACCGACAAAAACCAGGGAGCTGAACGAAAACTGGGACAAAATTTTGCCAAAAAACGTGTCGAAAATTGAATTCGACAAAACCAGGGCAAATGAAAACCATTTTATTCTATTCACAACAATGGTGAGCAGCATTTGAGAAAGTGGCTCCTGTACAGCCCATCAAATGGTGCTGTTCATTGCGTTTATTGTACAGCCTCTCCTCACTTACTGATGTACAGTGGTACCCCGACTTACAATGGTCCCCAAACTCACCCTTTTATGTAAGTTTATTTTTTTAAATGCTTTTGTAAGTGTAATTTTGGGGGTCTAAAAGGACTAGTCTATTTTACATCATTTCATATGGAGATAAATTCGTTTGATAATGGCACTTGAACAGCATTCTGGAATGAAAAAATATCGTAAGTCGGGGTACCACTGTACTTGTTTACCGACAACTCAGTTACGACTGGCTCTCCGACGAATTAAAAAAAAAATGTTGTATGCCGTATGAGAACTTGGGTCACGGTAACGACAGTGCAGTGTGTCTGCATCAAGCATCTCAATCTCCTTCTTACAGCCACTCAGTACACTAGCTTTTAAAGTCTCCAAGACTACATATTTGTACAAATTTGTACTTGATTGTGTACCCCATAGTACAAGAAGTGCAGCAGCACTTGGAGTGTATAAGTGGAAGATGGGTATTAACAAAGGGGATATAAATAAAGTCTTGAGGATATCTCTCCAAGAGAGAACCCGCAGTAATGGATTGGTTTGGAAATAGTGGTAAGTGTGCACCATATAAAACAAATCCTGCAGCACACAGTGCATAATGAGAGAAAAAAACAAACTGTAATTTTAGATTAAAACAGCGACTTTGCACTGTTTTTTGGTAAATTAGACACATATGCAACACTTGGGTATTTTTATTGAGGAAACGTTTCGCCACACAGTGGCTTCATCAGTCCATACAAAGGAGAATCGTGAAGAACAGGAGGAGTCGATGTTGTCAGTCCATCAATCTTGAATATAATACAGCATATGTGCGAAGAGGTAGCTTATATACTGTAGACAGGAGAGGAGCAGAAGTCGTAGGAGGTGTCACACATTTGCCCAATGTGGAAGTAGGTCGTGCCCAAGGGTTAGGCAAGCGAAGAAATCCCTGTATTAAGATACCAAGATGTTGCTGTGTCAGACAGGATGTAGATGAATGGTTCAGAGAACTGACGAGTTGGTAAATTAGACACATATGCAACACTTGGGTATCTTTATTGAGGAAACGTTTCGCCACACAGTGGCTTCATCAGTCCATACAAAGAAGAATCGTGAAGAACAGGAGGAGTCGATGTTGTCAGTCCATCCCTTAACCATCCCTAACCCTTGGGCACGACCTACTTCCTCAATGGGCAAATGTGACACCTCCTATGACTTCTGCACCTCTCCTGTCTACAGTATATAAGCTACCTCTTCGCACATATGCTGTATTATATTCAAGATTGATGGACTGACAACATCGACTCCTCCTCCTGTTCTTCACGATTCTCCTTTGTATGGACTGATGAAGCCACTGTGTGGCGAAACATTTCCTCAATAAAGATACCCAAGTGTTGCATATGTGTCTAATTTACCAACTCGTCAGTTCTCTGAACCATTCATCTACATCCTGTCTGACACAGCAACATCTTGGTATCTTAATACAGGGATTTCTTCGCTTGTCTAACCCTTGGGCACGACCTACTTCCACATTGGGCAAATGTGACACCTCCTACGACTTCTGCACCTCTCCTGTCTACAGTATATAAGCTACCTCTTTGCACATATGCTGTATTACGTATATTAAAGATTGATGGACTGACAACATCGACTCCTCCTGTTCTTCACGATTCTCCTTTGTATGGACTGATGAAGCCACTGTGTGGCGAAATGTTTCCTCAATAAAGATACCCAAGTGTTGCATATGTGTCTAATTTACCAACTTGTCGGTTCTCTG
Organism: Cherax destructor; assembly: GCA_009830355.1. Taxonomy (NCBI): domain Eukaryota; kingdom Metazoa; phylum Arthropoda; class Malacostraca; order Decapoda; family Parastacidae; genus Cherax; species Cherax destructor. Next base: position 6,233 of record WNWK01022067.1, read on the forward strand.
AACCATTCATCTACACTGTTTTTTCGTATAATTTTTATAGTTGTATTTGCGATTTCTTGGCCTCATTTGATAGAATGGAAGATATATTACAGATATAGAGATGATTTTGATTGGTTTTAGTAATGGAAATGGCTTGAAACTTAGCTCAAAGTAGCGGAAATGTTAATTTTTTGCCGATGTTCAAGAGTAAACAAATGACCTCACACGTCTAATACGAACCAGCTGGTGGGTCTAATATACGTTCATAAATGTGGTGATATTATTTATACAATTATTACAATATTGCATAACAGTAAATCTTCCATTTTTTGGTTTGAATAAAAATTCATTATGTGAATAAAAATAAAAATGGAATTCATTTGTAAAGACTGAAAATGTAACTAATGAACAGAGGAAATGTTAGTTTAGTGCCATGAATACCTGCATTGTTTATTCTGCACCCCATTTTGAAATTGGAATATTTTGAACTTTGAGTTAAATTGGCTAATTTACCAATTTCCAATCACCTTATTTTGTAGTTGAAACAGTTGACTGTGCGATTTCGTGTGCTCAATCGATAGAATAGAAATAATACTAGTGACATAGCTAAGAATTTGGTCGACTGGAATAATGTAATTGGCCTAAAATGGGAGTCAAAGTCGGCAAAATCGCTGATGCGTAAATATCGCTGACACATCAAAATTCGCTAGAGCATAATTTCGTCAATTTTCAATCAAATTTCGTACTTTTTGTTTTATTACTTTCAGAAAAGTACCATTTCATAAGAAAAAATAAGAATTTTTCATTTTGAAAATTCTTGGACACTAGCGCACCCCTTCCAAAAATGGCCTTGGGCCCTGAAAGGGTTAACAATTCATTGTTTTTGGCCCTTGATTATTGTGTGACTACTAAATAAGCTACCATGGGCCCAAAGAAAGCTCCTAGTGCCAGTCCTTTGGTAAAGAAAGTGAGAAACATGATGGAATTTAAGAGTGAAACATGCATGTAGGTAGTGTAGCATGTATGCAGGGAGTGTAGCATGTATGCAGGGAGTGTAGCATTCATGCAGGGAGTGTAGCATTCATGCAGGGAGTCAGCATTCATGCGAGTGCATTCATGCAGGGAGTGCAGCATTCATGCAGGGAGTGCAGCATTCATGCAGGAGTGCAGCATTCATGCAGGAGTGCAGCATTCATGCAGGGAGTGCAGCATTCATGCAGGGAGTGCAGCATTCATGGAGGGAGTGTAGCATATATGCAGGGAGTGTAGCAGGCATGCAGGGAGTGTATCAGGCATGCAGTAAGTGTAGCATTCATGCAGGGAGTGTAGCATTCATGCAGGGAGTGTAGCAGGCATGCAGGGAGTGTAGCAGGCAAGCAGGGAGTGTAGCATTCATGGAGGGAGTAAAGCATTCATGCAGGGAGTTTAGCAATCATGCAGGGAGTGTAACATTCATGCAGGGCAAGTAGCATTCATGCAGGGCGTGTAGCATTCATGCAGGGCGTGTAGCATTCATGCAGGGCGTGTAGCATTCATGCAGGGAGTGTAGCAGGCATGCAGGGAGTGTAGCAGGCATGCAGGGAGTGTAGCAGGCATGCAGGGAGTGTAGCAAACATGCAGGGAGTGTAGCAGGAAGGCAGGGAGTGGTACCTAGAGTCCTTATGGAGGGGGATTTCCCTTCCAAAAAATAGGGTCTCTCCCCTCTCCCATCCTTCTCTTCCATCCAGCAACATTAGTTTTCAATAAAGGTAAGTGCCACATAGAGTTCATTCATTTGTGCATGTAAATCTATCTTTAAGGCCCCAAATATTTTTTTTCCAAACTTCAGGGTTTATGGAACGGATTAATTGAATTTCCATTATTTCTTATGGGGAAAATAGTTTTGGTTTTCACCGATTTTGGTTTTAGCTGATCCATCTAGAACGGATTAACCCTTTGACTGTCGGAGGCCCCATTCTGAAACTGTCATTCTATGTCGGAAAATTTTGGAAAAAAAAAAATTATTTTTTCTTATGAAATGATAATCTTTTCCCGATGGTAATGACACCAAAAGTATGAAATTTGATTGAAAACGTACGGAATTACGCTCTCGCAAAGTTAGCGATGTCAGTGATATATACGCATCAGCGATTTCGCCGACTTTGAGCCCTATTTTCGGCCAATTCCATTGGGACAGTCAACCAAACTCATAGCTATTTCTTTATAACTCCATTTGTTCTATCGATTGAATACAAGAAATCACCAATTTACTGATTTCAACTAACCAATAAAGTGGTCAGAAAATGGCAATTTCGCCAATTTCATGCAAAATAAAAAAGATGTCAATTTCAAAATAGGGTCCAGAATAAACAATGCAGACATCCCTAGCACTAAAATAAGATGTTATCTGTTCATTAGTCACGTCTTTAGGCCCCTCTTACATTACTCTTGCTTTCTATTTTGATTTTTTATTCACACAAAAAATAGAAGATTTATTGTTATGCAGACTATTGCATTATTGTAAAAATTGTATAAATAATATCTGTGCACTTGTGAAAGAATATTAGACTCACCAGTTGATGTGTATTGGACGCATGGTGTGATTTGTTTACTTTTGAACATTGGGAAAAATCGAACATTTCCGCTAATTTGAGCTCAATTTCAAGATCGTTTACATCATGAAACTAATCAAAATCATCTCTATTCCTGTAATATGTTTTCCATTCTATCAAATGTGACCATTAAAAAGAGAATACAACCATAAATACTATACGAAAATACACCTCAAAGTCTGTGTTTTAATCCAAAAACACGGTCGGAGTTTTTTTTTCTCATTATGTACTGCTTGCTGCAGGATTTTTTTTATGCTTCACACACTGACCACACAGACCCATTCTCTCACATGTGGGCCTACCAGCTTTCTCCTGCTTGATTTGAGGCCGCTAGAATTTAGGCGTATAAATACGTCGAAACATTGGCTCGTAAGACGTATATATACGTCCAAACAGTCAAAGGGTTAAAGGCGAAAACCAAGGGATGACTGTATTACAATACTGCATAACAGTAAATCTTCCATTTTTGGTTTGAATAAAAATTCATTATGTGAATAAAAATAAAAATAGAATTCATTTGTAAAGACTGAAAACGTAACTAATGAACAGAGGAAATGTTAGTTTAGTGCCAGGAATGCCTGCATTGTTTATTCTGGACCCTATTTTGAAACTGGAATATTTTGAACTTTGTGTTAAATAGGCTAAATCTCCAATTTCCAATCACTTTATTTTGTACACTGGACCCCCGGATTATGTACTGCTCCAAACTCGAACAATAGTTTTTAAGGACTAGAATAAGCTGCCCCTAATGCCATGGCATGTCAGTGGCTCTCCTTGCACTCAATTTACATTGTAACTTCCGATACCCATTTAATCTGCAATTTAATCTGCAATGAAATAAATTATGAAGGTGTATTTTTGGAAGTGCTTTTGTAAGTGTATTTTTGGGGGTCTAAAAGGACTAATCTAATTTACATTATTCTTATGGGAACAAATTCATTCGGTAACGGCACTTAAACAGCATTCTGGAACAAAATAATGACGTAATCCGGGGGTCCACTGAAGTTGAAACAGTTGACTGGGTGTTTTCTTGTGCTCAATCGATAGAATAGAAGTAACACTAGTGAAATAGCTAAAAATTTGGTCGACTGGAATAATGTAATTGGCCTAAAATGGGAGTCAAAGTTGGCAATCAAAATTCGCAAGAGCATAATTTCGTCAATTTTCCATCAAATTTTGTACGTTTTGTTTTATTACCTTCAGAAAAAGATTCTCTATCATTTCAAAAGAAAAAATAACAAATTTTTTTTGAAAATTCTTGGACCCTGGCGCTCACTTTGAAATTTAGCCTCTGGACCCTGAAAAGGTTTATAAGTTTGCCAGAAATGCTCTGCATATAAAGGGGCTTTTGGCATGTACACCCAACTATTATACTACTTTGTACATACATGTATCATGTCAAAATAAAATATATTATATTATTATTATATTATATGAGACAAACCTGCAAGTCCATCTACGGAATTATGCTTTCGTGAAGTTAGCGGTATCAATGACATTTACGCATCAGCGATTTCACCCACTTTGAGCCCTATTTTCTGTAAATTCCAATGTTTCAGTCTACTAAAATTATAGCTATTTCGCTAGAACTCCATTTCTTCTATCGATTGAGTACAAGAAACTGGCTATTTACCAAATTCAACTACCCAAAATAGTGGTTAGAAAATGGCAATTTGGCCAATTTCACACAAATTTCAAACGATGCCAATTTCAAAATAGGGTCCATAATAAACAAGGCAGAGATTCCTGGCACTAAAATAACATCTTCTCTGTTCATTAGTCACGTTTCCAGGCCCCTCTTACATTACTTTTGCTTTCCATTTTGAATTTTTATTCTCAAAAAATAGAAGATTTACTGTTATGTATACAACTGCATCATCGTAAAAATGGTATAAATAGTATCAGCACACTTGTGCAAGAATATTAGACTCTCCAGTTGATGTGTATTGGATGCATGGTGTGATTTGTTTACTCTTGAACATCGGCCAAAATCGAACATTTTTGCTTCTTTGCGCTCTGTTTCAAGGTGTTTGTCATTGTGAAACCAGTCAAAATTATCTCTATTTCTGTAATATATCATCTATTCTATAAAATGAGACTAAGAAAACGAGAATAAAAGCATAAATACAATACAAAAATAGACTGCAAAGTCGCTGTTTTAAACCAAAAACACGGTCGGAGTTTTTTTCTTCATTATGCACTGTGTGGTGCAGGATTTTTTTTATACTGTGCACAGACCCATTCTATCACATCTAGGCCTAACAGCCTGTTTCTGCTTGATTTGAGGGCGCTAGAATTTAGGCGTACTAGTGCGTCAATAACCACAGTGCATAAAACGTACTTGTACGACCATAACCCCGAAAGGGTTAATAAATGTTTTGTATGAACTCCTGGGGTTATGTTCACTCAAGCATAAACAATGCTAGACTGCGTGACAATGTGTGTGGGTGGCAATCTACGGCCTTTGTATGTGTGCGGCACTGGTGGACAGGTTCCATACCATCGGAGAAAACTGAGACAATCGGCGAAAACTGAGACAATTTTAAAAAGTGAGTGAAAACCAAAATCGGCAAAATCTGAGACAATCGAAAACCAAGGGATGACTGTAATTGTATAAATAATATCACCACATTTGTGAACATATATTAGATCCACCAGCTGGCGCGTATTAGACATGTGAGGTAATTTGTTTACTCATGAAAATCAGCAAAAATTTAACATTTCTGCTAATTTGAGCTCAGTTTCAAGTCATTTCCAGTACTAAAACCAATCAAAATCATCTCTATTTCTGTAATACATCTTCCATTCTATCAAATGATACCGAGAAATCGCAAACATACGAAAAAACACTGCAAACTCGCTGTTTTAATCGAAAATTACGGTCTCAGTTTTTTTCTCTCATTATGCACTGTGTTCTGCAGGATTTGTTTTATGTGGTGCACACTTACCACATAGATGTATTCTTTTATATCTAAGCCCAAATTTACTGCTCACAGCTTATCTGAGTGAGCTGAGCTCATGGCATAGAACTATGGTATGGACCCTTAACTCAAAGCCGTAGAACTACGGCACAGACCCTGAAAGGGTTAATTTAAGATTAATAAGGCAATAACAGTAAATATGGTCATTAGATAAATTACAATGAACACAAATGACTTGAATATTCTGTTAAGTCATTTTATATGGCTTTAACCCTTTCAGGGTCCGTGCCGTAGTTCTACGGCTTTGAGATGATGATCCAAACCATAGTACTATGCTAAAATTCTAGCAGCCTCAAATTTAGCCCAAGAAGGCTAATAGGCCTACATCTAAGAGAATGGGTCTGTGTGGTGAGTGTGCACAGTAAACAAAAAATATAGGCGCCCACATGACACTGTGGGAATGCCGCCTCAGTAAGCTTTGTTCACCATGCCTCGCGGTAAGGCAGCTCTCACTTCGAGGTGAATTGAGAGTCTCCTCTTCCTAACTGATAGTTCTGATGGAAGTGGAAATGAAGAGGAATTCTATGGTTTTGAGCGATTTGTGACCGAAAGCAATGATCAGGATATTGAAAATAGTTCAGAAAATCCTGACGATGCTCAACCTTCTACCTTGGGTGCTGGCGCATCTCAGTCACGTTCAATTGTACCTCGTCACAAGAAAAAACTAATATTTTCGCCTGGCCAGGCCTCAGACTTGAGTAATGGTGATGATAGTGATGTGGACTTTGATTTTATTGCTCTTGATGACCATTCGAGTAGTGATAGTGATGAATCATATTCACCAGTGAAGTGTCAGCATGTACGCTGCTGCATGCACTCTGGTAGTGTTCCATATGGAGTTCCAAGGGGATGCAGTACATCCTGGAGTACAATCCCATGGCCCTACTCCAGGAATAGACACTGAAAGCGAGGTTAGGTTAGGTAAGGTTCATCAGGAAACAGGACAAGTGTTTCCTGACGTGGGTCTTAGTCAGACGATGACCCACCATTGGAGCTTTTGGTCATCTGACCGAGGTCTTCCGCTGGCTTACCCGTCCACCCCTTTAAAAATTATGGTCAATTATAACCATTTTTTTTGTGAGGATAATGTGGCTACACTTTGTATGGATAGACCACAGGCGTCAGTAGGTGGTGGTAATGGTGGTAGTGCCATGGCCATGCATGATGCACCTGCCCAGGCTGGGACCCATGCCACTGACTCATCAGATCCAGGATAAAGCTGAGTTTTATCCAGCCCCACACCACAACCACAACCAGCTTATGATGTCCAGTATCCACCAGCAAACTGCATAAGGGATTTGGCAGCAAAATCCCAATTTTGTTCCCAATCCCCATCAGTTTAATAACACTCAAAGTGGAATCCTACCCTTGGAAACACTGCAAATGAACTGGAATTCTTTGAACTATTCTTTGACTAGCCATTGATGGAAAATATTGTCCGGGAAAGTAACAAGTATTTTGAGTACACCATAGCAAATACAGTCAAACCTTGGTTTTTGTGTTTAATCCGTTCCAGAGGGATCACCTAAAACCAAAATTGATGAAATTCAAAACTATTTTCCCTATAAGAAATAATATAAATTCAATTAATCCATTCCAGACACCCAGAAGTATCAAAAAAAATTTTTTTGGGGGCCTTAACAGAAAAGTATTCAAATTTTATAATAAACGTAAATTACTTATGCACAGAGAAATTCCACACATTATTACCAGTAGAAAAAAACATGGTAGATTATTATGTGATCCTCGCTCGTACCTTTGTCCATGTGACAAGTTTCTTTCTGTGTCGTCGTCAGATACCTCCTCGGCCAGAGTGTCACCTGCCTCACCCTCATCTTCAGTGCTCGTCGTCTTGTCATCATCCTTAACCTCATTCACCAATCATTCTGAAAGCTGGCTGTCTGAGAGTAGTTGCTTCTACTTTCATCCAGAAAAGTGGCAGATGCAGTTCAATGTAAATAAATGCAGGGTTCTGAAGCACGGGAGTGTCCATAACCCGAGCACTTATAAGTTAAATAACGTAGAACTTAGCCATACAGATTGCGAGAAGGACTTGGGGGTGATGGTAAGCAGCAACCTTAAACCAAGACAGCAATGCCTAAGCGTACGTAATAAGGCAAATAGATTACTGGGATTTATACCAAGAAGTGTAAGCAACAGAAGTCCTGAGGTTATATTACAGCTTTATACATCATTAGTAAAGCCTCACCTAGATTACGCAGCTCAGTTCTGGTCTCCATATTACATAATGGACATAAATTCGTTAGAAAACATTCAGCGTAGATAGACTAAATTAATACATAGCATTAGAAATCTTCCTTACGAAGAAAGATTGAAGACCCTTAAATTACATTCACTTGTAAGACGTAGAATGAGGGGAGACATGATCGAGGTATACAAGTGGAAAATGGGTATTAACAAAGGGGATATAAATAAGGTCTTGAGGATATCTCTCCAAGAGAGAACCTGTAATAGCGGATTCAAGTTAGATAAGTTTAGATTTAGAAAGGATATACGAAAGTATTGGTTTGGTAATAGGGTAGTTGATGAGTGGAACAATCTGCCTAGTAGGGTTATTGAAGCTAGGACCTTGGGTAGTTTCAAATTTAGGTTGGATAAATTCATGAGTGAGAGGGTTGGATTTGAGTGGGACTCGCACATGAGTAAATAGAATTATCAAAGCTTATTTCTTCGGTAGCATTGAAAATTGGGTTGAGCAAATTTTCTGTTAGTGGGACGGATTGTGAAGGACGTGCCTAGTATGGGCCAACAGGCCTGCTGCAGTGTTCCTCCTTACTTATGAGTCTTATGACAAAACCGAGCAAGATAAGTTATCAGACGCAGTAATAGTGAACAGTCCATTCTTTCCCAGTGATATGACCCAAGCAAACAGTAAAGACATTACTTTACAGATCATCAAAGATCAAATGAACGTAAATGTACCAGTGACAGATATAAAAGAAGCACGATTACTAGGTTCCCATGGTAGAAAAAGTGTTATGCTTAGATTCACCACACATGACAGGAAAACAGATCTAATTAGATCATCTATTAAAGCCAGGAAACAAGTATTCATTAATGAGTGTCTGACCAGAAAACGTCAGAACCTCTGGTATAGAATCAGAAGACTTAAGCGAGAGAATAATGATAAAATCCACCAATGTTTCACTCGGGATGGAAAAATTCTAGTGAAAAAACAAATGCAGGTCAGTTGTATACTATCACAACTGAGACTGAACTATCAAGATTCCTTAGGGATGCAAATATAACAGAGACTGTATAAACACAATGTCCAATACCAAACCCCTACGTATAGTGTAGTGTATGTTTTGCCCATCTACCTCATTTAAGTATCTGTCTATCCTCTGATAAATATTTTTGACAAATAGTTTTACTTTTAATTTTAAATACATACAATTTTTACTTGTGCCCATTTTTTCAACCCACATACCTATATATTTTTATCAGCTTACTTGCTTAAATTTATAAGTTCTATTAATCACCTTATTTGCTAAAAATTGTACTTATCTTTTAATATTTTTAATACTAATAAATTTTACTTTTGAACACTTTTATACACTTTAGCACTTATCTCTCTTTTAATAATTAACTTTGATTTTCATTATATTGCCTTTAATAAATTCTATAATCACAACTAGTGCAATACTGAATCTTATTATTTGTTCCATTATAAATTAATACTAATCATAGTAACTTTCCAACCAGTTCTATTAGCTAGTTAAATAATAAATCAATTACACTGTAAAGATATATCCTAAACCTCTGTGACTTCTATTCAAAAGTCTGTTAATCCAATTAGCTAGAAAAATCAATTGATCAGATATCATATCTTTAAGTCTAGCATTATTCATTGTTCTTAATCTTTTAGAATCACACTCATATATAAACTTTTGTTTAATTAATTAACTTACTCAGGTGCTAACTCAGGTGCTATAGTTTTAGATTCTTATTAGCTGTAAATTGACTACCTTAGCTCATTCTTTTCATTTTGTAAACATATTCAACGTACTAACTCACGTGCCAAGAAATCCTTTTGCATTGTCCTATTCTTAGGTCTACTTGTGTTGTTCTAATTTTAAGTTTAATTATAGAATCACACTAAATCTTATGATTCCAAACATTGATCCTGAAATCAACCTTCTATTAAATGACTTACATGAACCTAACAACAACTGTCATTACTACACAGCAGAACAGGCTAAAGCACTACTCAAATCCAACAATAACATAACTATCTTTAATTACAATGTCAGATCTTTAAGCAAACATTTTGATGACCTCACTGCATTATTAAACTCACTTCAGGCCAGTATGTCCATCATTGCTCTCACTGAAACATGGTTAAAGCCTCATACTACAGATATCTATGCCATTCCTGGTTACACAGCCATACACAATTGTCGGCCAGACCAACAAGGAGGTGGCACAGCTATGTTCTACTCAGACCAGCTTGAATGTATTAACAATACTTGCACAAGAGATGAACATGGAGAATATATAATAGCTAAATTTAAATCCAAATATCTACAAAAACCTCTCACAGTTATAAACATCTATAGATTACCACAGTCAAACATTCACCAATTTAGTGAAAAATTAGGAAGTATGATTACTGATGCACACATGAACAAAAACCACTTAATCCTCACAGGCAACTTCAATATAAACCTCCTACAAGATCAGGACCCACTAGTAACTGAATTCACAAACACTATGAGCAACTGCTTGCTGCTCCCGACAATAACAAAACCTACGAGAATCTCTGAGACCTGTGCCTCTCTATTAGACCATATCTGGACTAACACCATATCCCCATTAAAATCAGGCATAATCACAGACAATACCACTGACCACTACCCGACCTTTCTCATAACAAATCTCGGAAAATTACCACTAGAGACTACTAAAGTTACCTTCAGACTACATAATGAGACAGCATAAATAGCTTTATAACAGCTATGACAAACATTGACTGGCAAACAGAAATAGACAACTTCCCAGATACTGACTTATGTATTAATAATTTTCTTAAAAAGACCCAATACCTCTATAATAAACACTGCCCTAAAAAAACTAAACAAATCACAACTAAAAGATTAAATAGTCCCTGGCTAACCCCCAGCATACTCAAGTCCATTAATATAAAACACCTATATGAAAAACAGTACAGAATGGGACAAATATCAAGAGAACAAACAAAACGCTACTCATCAAACCTAACGAGTCTGATAAGAAGGTCAAAAAAACTGTACTATGAGAACAGATTACATAACTTAAAAGGTGATATAAAAAAGACCTGGAAAACCCTATCTGAAATTCTAGGAACAAAAAAGATATCCACAAACAGAACAATCAAACTAACAAAACCAGATGAACCCCTACTCCCACCTATTGAAACAGCAAACACACTCAATGATTTCTTCTCCACCATAGGTAAAAAGCTGGCAAGCAAAATCCCAAGTTCTAATACTCCACCTAACGACTATCTCACGGGCACCTATCCGAACACACTATTCCTAGCCCCAACCAACCCAATAGAAGTTTCACTTATAATCAACACATTAAAAAACAAAGCAGGTGACCTAAATAACTTACCACCTTATATATACAAAAAAGCCTCTCAAGTTCTCTCACCAATTATTGCAACACTTTTCAACAAATCCATTGAATCCTCTACCTTCCCATCAATACTCAAAATAGCGAGGGTCACCCCAATACATAAGGGAGGAGATCAAGCAGACCTGAATAACTACAGGCTGATATCTAACTTACCCTTCTCTCCAAAATCTTTGAAAAATTAATTCATAGACAAATATATTCCTACCTCACCTCCAACAATGTACTCAACCACTGTCAATTTGGATTCAGGCCTAATAAAAATACAAATGATGCCATTATACACATGTTAGATATAATTTACACCGCCCTTGAGAAAAAAGAAATCCCAGTGGGAATCTTCATTGATTTACGTAAAGCTTTTGATACAGTTGACCATGATCTGTTACACTTAAAATTATCGCACTATGGTATAAGAGGACACTCCTTAATCTACCTAAATCATACCTTAGCAACAGAAACCAATATGTGTACACAAATGGAGCTAGCTCCACCGCGCAAACTATTACCGTAGGTGTCCCACAGGGAAGTGTTCTTGGCCCTACTTTCACTACCTTTCTCCTATCCTTTTTCAAGACATTAGACGCCAAACACTAGCCAAATGCATACTGAGCAAAACTCCCTGATGACCCAGAGGGGAAAATGAAACCTCTTAAAAAGGAATAACATCTTGACAGTGGCCTCAAATTTCAGACACACATACAACAAATCTCCAAGAAAGTCTCAAAGACCGTGGGAATACTATCCAAGATACGGTACTATGTTCCACAACCAGCTCTCCTTACCCTATATCACTCACTCATTTACCCCTACCTCACCTATGGAATTTGCTCATGGGGCTCTACATCAATAACTCATCTCAGACCACTAATAACACAACAAAAGGCAGCAGTTAGAATGATAACAAATTCCCACTCCAGGCAACATACTACCAATATTCAAAAACCTAAACTTACTCACCATACAAGACATCCATACTTTTTACTGTGCCTATTACATACATAGAACACTCTATGCAGATATTAACCCACCACTCAAACTTCTCCTTACTAATTTTAACAGGACACATGACCATAACACTAGACACAGATCACTCCTCGATGATCCCCGTGTCCACCTAACACTATGTAAAAACTCAATGCACATAAAAGGCACGAAAATTTGGAATTCATTACCTGTCATTGCCAAAGAAACCCTACCTGTACCCCAATTCAAAGCGATGCTAAAAACCACCTTCTCACCCAAAGCTAATTGCTCCATATCAACCATTCCCAGCAAAGTAGAATAATCACTTAATGTAAAACCTGACTTTAAAGTCAATGTATTGTATGAATGAACGAATGAATGAATGTAAAACCTGTTATGAATTAATTTCTTAGCTAATTATTCCCACAATACTTACATTATAATGACCACGTAAACTAACTGCAATGCAATTAAGTTAATTGTTTTAAATTGTTATCTCACTCAATTAGTTGCATTGCTGCAATAAATTGCTACAATTAATTGATATGTTCAACTTATATTCAAACTTTAAAACTTAGATATGCAACTTTACTTATTTTATAAATTATCAACCATAACTTTTTATTATTTTATTATTATTATTGCTTTAATTTGTTTAATCTGATTAAATTAATTTTATAATGAAGACAAAAGTACAAAACTATGTTCAAATTTCATAGCTTAAATACTCACCTTTACTCATTGTATACTATCTACAATAATTCTTACAATTTAGTTTTAAGTTAATTTTAAGTCTGCCCAAAATGCCCTGCATACTAGGGGCTTTTGGCATGTACACCTCATGTAATCCCAATAACCAAATGTAATTCTTTGTATTATGTCCAAATAAAAATTATTATTATTATTATTATTATTATTATTATTATGTTCAAATCAAATGGGAGAAAGCTGGTAGGCCCACATATGAGTGAATGGGTCTGTGTGGTCAGTGTGCATGGTATAAAAAAAATCTTGCAGCACACAGTGCATGAGAAAAAAAAACTCTTACCATTTTTTTGGAATAAAACGCCAATTTTGAGGTGTATTTTCGTATAGTATTTATGGTTGTATTCTCTTTTTGTGGTCTCATTTAATAGAATGGAAAACATATTACTGGAATAGAGATGATTTTGATTAGTTTTATGTAGAAAACGATCTTGAAATTAATCTCAAAGTAGCTGAAATGTTCAATTTTTGCCAATGTTCAAGAGTAAACAAAACACACCACACATCCAATACTCATCAACTGGTGAGTCTAATATTCTTTCACAAGTGCACAGATATTATTTATACCATTTTTACAATAATGCAATAGTCTGCATAACAATAAATCTTCTATTTTTTTAGTGAATAAAAATCAAAATAGAAAGCAAAAGTAATATAAGAGGGGCCTAAAGACGTGACTAATAAACAGATAACACCTTATTTTAGTGCCAGGAATGTCTGCATTGTTTATTCTGGACCCTATTTTGAAATTGACATCTTTTTTATTTTGTATGAAATTGGCGAAATTGCCAATTTCTGACCACTTTATTGGATATTTGAAATCGGTAAATTGGTGGTTTCTTCTACTCAATCAATAGAAGAAATGGAGTTCTAAAGAAATAACTATGAGTTTGGTTGACTGTAACAATGGAATTGGTCGAAAATAGGGCTCAAAGTCGGCGAAATCGCTGATGCATATATATGTATATATCGCTGACATCCCTAACTTTGCGAGAGCGTAATTCTGTAAATTTTTCATGAAATTTCGTACTTTTGGTGTCATTACCATCGGCAAAAGATTCTCTATCATTTCATAAGAAAAAATAATTTTTTTTTTTCTAAATTTTGCGACATAGAATGACAGTTTGAGAAAGGGGCCTCCGACAGTCAAAGGGTTAAAAAGCATGAAAAATCCATCATAAATCATAGCCACTTGCAGGCATCATAGCCACTTGCAGGCATCGAGACACTAGAAAGAGAACATTGCCAGTCAGGTCCAGTTTATGTATTGTATGACTCATATTAGTGATATGTCCTCCAAATGTTCAACTGCAGCTTTATTAACCCCTTGACTGTCGCAACCCTCAATCCTGAGTGCCATTCTGTTGTCGCAAAATATTCGAAAAAAAAAAAAATTATTTTTTCTTATCAAAATGTTAAGATTATTTTTCTGATTGTTTTTATCCTAAAAACAGATTTTTGCCATCAATATTTACCGAGATATGGAGGTGTAAAGTTGGCAGAAAATGAGCCGCGTATGGCAACATCGGCGACTGCCGCTCACTCAGTAAACATTTGTTTACTTCCATTCATAGATTTCTTGTTTTTTTCACTATTTTCTTTTTTTGCGTAACTTATGTGGCCTGTGAGGCCAAGATAAGGTGCAATGTATATATATACATTCGTTGTATGCAACACAATAATAGCATAAACATTAGTGTCTTTATATTGTTTACAAAACTTGTTTACACAAATGAACAATACAAAAAAATCTTTATTACTATTGTTGTATAATATATATACAAATGTACAGTCACTGGACATGTTCATAAACGTTCTGCAGCTTGTGGAACTCTTTGAAACATGCACAGTGGTGTTTTACATTCCTCACACATAAAACGAATGTGTCTGCATTTTTGTGGGTGTTTTTTTGTATATGCACAGACAAAACATCTCTTCTGAGCAGTTTTCTTCAAAATAGTAGCAGGCAGTTGTGTTAGGTAGTTATCCTAGGTTGATGGTCGTCTGGGTCGTCATTCCTTCCTTCCTACATTCCTTCCTTCCTTCCTACATTCCTTCCTACCTTCCTTCCTTCCTTCCTTCCTTCCTTCCTTCCTTCCTTCCTTCCTACCTACCTACCTACCTACCTACCTACCTACCTACCTACCTTCCTTCCTTCCTTACTACCTTTCATCTCGTCCTTCCTTTTTCTCCCTTCTGTTTTCTATATATACACACATAGTCACTGGACACGTGCCTAGAACTGCTATAAGCTTCTGGAAGCTGGTTGTTGTGTCTGGGTCATCATTCCGACCTTCCTTCCTTTCTACATTCCTTCCTTCCTTCTACATTCCTTCCTACCTTCCTTCCTACCTTCCTTCCTTCCTTCCTTCCTTCCTTCCTACCTACCTACCTACCTACCTACCTACCTTCCTTCCTTCCTTCCTTCCTTTCATCTCGTCCTTCCTTTCTTCCTTCTGGTTTCTATAAATACACACATAGTCACTGGACACGTGCCTAGAACTGCTATAAGCTTCTGGAAGCTGGTTGTTGTGTCTGGGTCATCATTCGACTCTTCCTTTCTACATTCCTTCTAACCTTTCTTCCTACATTCCTTCCTTCCTTTCATCTCATCCTTCCTTTCTTCCTTCCTTCCTTCTGATTTCTATATATGCATTTATAATCACTGACACTTCATAGAATTCATTAGCTTCGAAGCTGTTGTTGTTTCTGGGTCGCATTCCTTCCTACCTACCTTCCTTCCTTCCAACCTTCCTTCCTACATTCCTTCTGGTTTCTATATATACGCATATATAGTTACTGGACACTTCATAGAACTAATATTAGGCTTCAGGAAGATGGTTGTTGTGAGTGTGTGGACTTGTAAATATGCTGAGTCAGGGTGCAGCTGCTGTCAAAATGACATACAGTGGTCCCTCGGTTTTCGTGTTTAATCCGTTCCAGAGGGAGGCACTAAAACTGAAACACACGAAAACTGAAGCCATTTTCCCCATAAGAAATAATGGAAATTCAATTAATCCGTTTCAGACACCCAGGAGTATTAACAAAAAATAATTTTTTAGAGATTAAATATAGATTTACATACAGAAAAGAATAACAAATAAATATAAAGCACTAATAACATGTATAAATGAACATTTAACATCACACTTACTTTTATTGGCGACTCTTGTTGGTGTATGGAAGATGGAGAGGAGAGAGTGAGGCGAGTTTATTGTTGGGAGGCAGGACAAAATGCTTCAATTTGACACTAATATCAGCTCTACGGCTTATTTATCTATCACAATTCATCTAATATGACATAATAAACAATATAAATAACATAAAAATGTGATATACACTCTAGAATGAATAAAATATGTCTCATTACGAATGTGGTGGCGGGCATACTCGGTCCAGCTATGAAAACATCTTCCTATTCTTTCATCCTTCAGACGCATTAGTATAAGAGAAAACGGAGTTTGTAATGCTAACTGCATTAGATCACTTATTTCCAGTCACTTCAAGGTGTGAACAGAAATCATTCCTGTCCAGGCTGGCTGGTAACAACAACAGCAGCAGGCAGCAGCAGCAGCAGCAACAACAACAACAACTGGTTTGTTGACAAAACTACCGAAACTTCTACACTCTCATTCTCTCTCGTTTATTCATTTAATCTTGTTTACTCACCTCTCACTCTACATTAAGACTGCCTCTTACCACCACTGCCTCTCACCACCACTGCCTCTCACCACCACTGCCTCTCACCACCACTGCCTCTCACCACCACTGCCTCTCACCACCACTGCCTCTCACCACTGCCTCTCACCACCACTGCCTCTCATCACCACTGCCTCTCACCACCACTGCCTCTCACCACCACTGCCTCTCACCACCACTGCCTCTCACCACCACTGCCTCTCATCACCACTGCCTCTCACCACCACTGCCTCTCACCACCACTGCCTCTCATCACGCTTCTACACCGCTTCTTTCCAGTCACTTCAAGGTGTGAACAGAAATCATTCCTGTCCAGGCTGGTGGTAACAACAACAGCAGCAACAACAACAACAACACTGGTTTGTGACAAAAGTACCGAAACTTCTACACTCTCATTCTGTCTTGTTTATCATTTAATCTGTTTACTCACCTCTCATTCTACATTAAGACTGCCTTTACACCATGCCTTTCATCACACCCTCTACACTGCTCACAACTAAGACTGCCTCTCACCACCACTGCCTCTCACCACCATTGCCTCTCATCACCACTGCCTCTCACCACCATTGCCCCTCTTCATCACCACTGCCTCTCACACATGCCTCTCACCACCACTGCCTCTCACCACCACTGCCTCCCATCACCACTGCCTCTCACCACCACTGCCTCTCATCACCACTGCCTCCTCACTCTCACCACTGCCTCTCACCACCATTGCCTCTCATCACCACTGCCTCTCACCACCATTGCCTCTCATCACCACTGCCTCTCATCACCACTGCCTCTCACCACCACTGCCTCCATCACCACTGCCTCTCACCACCACTGCCTCTCATCACCACTGCCTCTCACCACCACTGCCTCTCACCACCATTGCTCTCATCACCACTGCCTCTCACCACCATTGCCTCTCATCACCACTGCCTCTCACCACTGCTTCTCATCACCACTGCCTCTCACCACTGCCTCCCATCACCCTGCCTCTCACCACCACTGCCTCCCATCACCCCTGCCTCTCACCACCACTGCCTCCCATCACCACTGCCTCACCACCACTGCCTCCCATCATCACTGCCTCTCATCACCACTGCCTCTCACCACTTTGCTACGATTTCTTTCTTTAATTCTATGGTGTTCCTCACTTTCTTTACCAAAGGACTGACACTAGGAGCTATCTTTGGGCCCGTGGTGGCATATTTAGCAGTCACACACAATAATCAAGGGCCAAAAACAATGGATTGTTAAGAAATGTTTTGTATGAACTCGCAGGATAATGTTCACTCAACCAGAAACAATGCTACACTGCCTGAGAATGTGCGTGGGAGGCAGGCTTGCATGTGCGCTGGGCACTGGACAGGGTTCCCGACCAAGCACGAAAACGGAGGGAACACACGAAAACAGAGGGCAATTTTCCACGAAAAAACTACACGAAAACTGAAATACACGAAAACAGAGATACACGAAAACCGAGGGACCACTGTATTATACCATCACTCACCACCCTCTGCCTGTCAACACTCATGGGGTCCCATGCTCCTCTTCCCCACAGTCCTTCCTACCTACTTACTTACCTAATTATGTACCTACTTACGTACCTACTTACGTACCTACTTGCATACCTACTTGCTTACCTACATACCTACCTACTTGCCTACCTACTTGCCTTCCTACTTACTTGCCTACCTACTTACTTACCTACCAACCTATTTCTATTGTTCTATAATATATATACACATATAATGACTGGACACTTTCCATCACCTTCCCTTACCACTTGAAGTGTGTGGACTTCATCTCATCTCCTTTCTTTCTTTCTTCTTTTGTTCTTTCCTTCCTCTCATCTCTACTTCCTTTCTTTCTTTCCTTCCTTCCTTTCCTCCTTCCTTCTTTACTTCCTTTCATCACTTCTTTCCTTCCTTCCTTCCTTCCTTCCTCTCATCTCTTCCTTCCTTACTTTCTTTTTTCCTTCCTTCCTTCTGGTATCCTGGGCTTTGCTTTCGGTCACAAACTCCTCAAAACCATGAAATTCATCTTCAGAGACACTTCCATCTGTGTTAGAGCTATCAATGAGGAAGAAAACAGTCCCAGATGCACCGGGGAGTCAGATAATTCTTACCGCTAGGCATGCAGAACAAGGACTACTGAAATGGCGTTCCCACAATGCACCACTGGCTGCCCGATTTTTTTATACTGCGCACACTGACCACACAGACCCATTCTCTCACATGTAGGCCTACCAGCTTTCTCCTGTTTGATTTGAGGCCGCTAGAATTTAGGCGTATAGATACGTCCGAAACAGTGGCTCGTAAGACGTATATATACGACCAAAACAGTCAAAGGGTTAAGTGACAGTCAGTGACAAAAATACTGCCAAGCACAAGAAAACTGAAGAAACATTCAGTACACAAAGACTATCAGTTGAAATAAAGGACCCAAATGGAAGTCAAGAACCCCAATTCAAATAAGTCATTTTGTGTGAATTTTCTGGGTTCTCGTAGGAAATTTGCACATCTTTTACTATGTATGATGATCTGTGTAACTGTATTTATGTGTACCTGTACCTAAATAAAGTTAATAATTTGAAATAGTAAGTGATAATGTAAGAACAACAGAGGTAAATATTTTTTTTTTTTTTTTTAACACATCGGCCGATTCCCACCAAGGCAGGGTGGCCCGAAAAAGAAAAACTTTCATCATCATTCACTCCATCACTGTCTTGCCAGAAGGGTGCTTTACACTACAGTTATAAAACTGCAACATTAACACCCCTCCTTCAGAGTGCCGGCACTGTACTTCCCATCTCCAGAACTCAAGTCCGGCCTGCCGGTTTCCTGAATCCTTCATAAATATTACTTTGCTCACACTCCAACAGCACGTCAAGTATTAAAAACCATATACCTCCATTCACTCCTATCAAACACGCTACACATGCTTGCTGGAAGTCCAAGCCCTCGCACACAAAACTTCCTTTACCCTCCTCCAACCTTTCCTAGGCCGACCCCTACCCCGCCTTCCCTCCACTACAGATTTATACACTCTCGAAGTCACTCTGTCTCGTTCCATTCTCTCTACATGTCCAAACCACCTCAACAACCCCTCCTCAGCTCTCTGGACAATCGTTTTGGTAATCCCGCACCTCCTCCTAATTTCCAAACTCCGAATTCTCTGCATTATATTCACACCACACATTGACCTCAGACATGACATCTCCACTGCCTCCAGCCTTCTCCTCGTTGCAACATTCATCACCCATGCTTCACACCCATATAAGAGCGTTGGTATAACTATACTCTCATACATTCCCCTCTTTACTTCCATGGACAAGGTTCTTTGTCTCCACAGACTCCGAAGTGCTCTTGTTCGCCATAAAATGTGGTAAATAAAATTTATATTATAAACCCGTAAATGGTCCAAAAGTATATATACATTCACTACTCCAGTGCCTCGAATATTTTGAAAAAAAATTTTTTTTATAGAAATAAAGAGCACATTTTTCTAAGTGTTATAGGATAAAAAAAAATTTTAGGGTCAGTACTTACTGAGATATGAGGCCGAGAAGTTGCCAATAGATGCTCACCTCACGGCAACAACGAGTCCTGCTGCTTGCAGAGTTTTGCCGATACATCTTTTTTTCTTTTTTTTATATTATTTTATTTTTTTATTAACACATCGGCCGATTCCCACCAAGGCAGGGTGGTCCGAAAAAGAAAAACTTTCATCATCATTCACTCCATCACTGTCTTTTACACACCCTACCAAATTCATCCACCAACCTCTGCAACTTCTCTTCAGAATCTCCCAAAAGCACAGTGTCATCAGCAAAAAGCAACTGTGACAACTCCCACTTTGTATTTGATTCTTTATCTTTTAATCCCACACCTCTTGCCAAGACCCTCACATTCAATTCTCTTACAACCCCATCTATAAATATATTGAACAACCACAGTGACATCACACCTAACCCGAGCTCACTATCCTCACAAAAACCTTCACTGCTTTCAGTAACCTACCTGCCCACACCTGCAACATCTGCCACATTGCCCCCTATCCACTCCTATCATATGCCTTTTCCAAATCCATAAATGCCACAAAAACCTCTTTACCCTTATCCAAATACTGGTTCACTTATATGTTTTACTGTAAACACTTGGTCTACACACACTCTAAAGTCTCTTGTTCATCTGTTATCCTGCTTTCTGTCTCACTTAATTCATTCAATAATAACTTTACCATACACTTTACCAGGTACTTCACATTTACCTCTATAATTTTGCTCTCTTTTGTCCCCTTGCCTTTTATACAGTTGAACAATACACGCCTTCACAATCCCTAGGTACCTTACCCTTCCATACATTTATTAAATAATAGTACCAACCACTCCAAAACTATATCCCCACCTGCTTTTAAACATTTCTATCTTTATCCCACTGTCCCAGTGCTGCCTTACCCCTTTCGTATTTACCCACAGTTTCACGAACTTCCCCTACACTCACAATTGGCTCTTCCAATATTCCTGGATGGTGATTCTTCCTGCCCTTGCACACTGAATCACAGTCCTCTGTAATTTAATAACATTTAGTTAAACTCCTCAAATATCATTTCCAGATACCTTCTAACTCCATTTTATATTATTTATATATGACTCTGTTTATCTGTCTCACCGTACACAAATCAATTATATATAGGGGGTAAATTACCTAGGACAACCCAAAAAAACCAGACAAAAGTACTATACAGTGGACCCCCCGGGTTTAAAGTTCTTAATCCATTCCAGGGGCTAGAGCTTTAACCGAAAAAAAAATTATCTGAAAACCCTATTTCCCATAAGAAATAATGTAAATACAATTAATCCGGGTTTCAGACATCCAAAAAAAATTCACAAAAAATTATTTTTTTTAAAAAATAACTATAGTTTTACATACAGAAAAAACACAAAAATACTACATACAATTTAAAAATTTTTAAATAAATTATAAAATAAACATTTAAAATAACATTTTTCTTACCTTTATTGAAAGACTTTTTATCTTTAAAACTGGGAGGAGGGGGGGGAGTGTTTGGGAAGGGGGGAAATTTCCCCAAAAAGGGCTTTAGGTAACAAGTCCCTCTCTGGGGTTACTTCCCCTTTTTGGTCTTTTAATGCCACTAGGGCCAGCTTGAGGACTAGAACTCTTCTTAGAAAAAAATTGGGTTTCTGTTTCTGGCGACCTTCAACATTTTTCTGAAGTGGGGAAATTCTGTCCTGAACATGTTGGATGTGGTTTTGCTTAACTTGCTCAGGGGGGTGTTTTTTAACAAACTGCACCCTTACCCCTTTGAAAAAATTTCCCTTTAAACTCGAAGAAGTTACTACCTCAACCTGTCCAGCCCCCCCCTTTAAATCAATTTCCTTAAATTTTGTCTGCTGTGTTGCTGATGGGCCCCTCTCAGCTCTTTTAGTGGTTAGGTCCACCCTGTGCCCTCCACCAACTCTTCCCATCCTCACCCTCACCCTCCCAACCCGGGGTGTTCCCCAATGCCACTATAGAGTCCACAACAGGCACAAGGTCGTGGGGCCCGCCTCAAACCCCTTTAAAATCCCTCTTTTCAACACAATTCCCCCAAAAGTGGTCTCCCAAAAGATTAAAGTCCTGAAACCAGCCTCCTTCTTTAAAAAAAGTACCACTTTCCAATTTCTTACGTTTCCCCTTTTAAATTCCAAAAAAACCCCCCCCACTTTTTTCAGACCTAACACAATAATTTCAAATTTCCCTGTTTTTTCTTTTTTTAAATAAATCCCCTTTTTTCCCCCCCCTTTTTTTTTTTTTTGCTCCCTCCCAAGCATTACTCTATAAGGCCTATGCAATGGATATTGAAGCATTCTTCCAGAACTCTCTTAGGGTTAATGCAGAGGGTTTGAAGTTACATCAAAGCACCTTTGAAACAATGCTTTGGTGTACAGTTTCTTGAAGTTGGAAATGACCTGCTGGTCCATGGGCTGGATAAGAGAGTGGTGTTAGGGAGGCAAGAACTTCACTGTGATGAAACTAAACTTATCAGACAAAAAGTCATCCAAGTTGTGAGGATGAGGAGGAGCACATTGTCCAGTAGCAGGAGGCACTTGAGTGGCAATTTCTTTTCCAGGAGGTATTTTTCACACTAGGGCCAAACACTGCAGTCAACCATTCCATTAAAATAGTCCTTAGTGACCAATACTGTTAGCCTTCCAATGTACACACAAATTATTCTGTTAACATTGTGTTTCTTGAAGGCTCTGGGATTTTCTGAGTGATACACCAGTAAAGGCTTCACTTTAATCACTCACTGGCATTGGCACACACCATAAGAGTTAGCCTGTCTTTCATAGGCTTGTAATTGGCTGTGCCTTTTCCTCCTTAGTAATGAAGGTCCTGTTTGGCATTTTCCAAAAGAGGCCTGTTTCATCACAATTAAACACTTATTGGGAGGAATTGTTCATTGTCTATGAAACCCCTGGAATCTCTGCACAAATTTTTCAGCTGCTCAAGCTGTCTGAGCTGCTGCCTCGCCATGCCTCAACACAGTGTATGCCACTTCACGCTTCTTAAACCTCTCAAACCAGCCTCCTGCTGGCTTTAAAATCACTCGCCTCACCACTGGTTCCAGGCATTGTCTTGACAAGATCTGCGTGCAACTGCCTTGCCTTTTCACAAATTAACGCTGGAAATACTTCATCACCCGCCATCTGTTTTCATTGATCCATAACAGCAATAACTTCTCAACTTCATCCACTGTTTTCGATCTTTTGTTTCAGAAATAAATCAACCCTTTGCAACGTTAGCCTCTTTTGATTTCTTTTTTTTCTCTTTGCCAGGATAAGGGTGATAGTAGATTGTCTTTTCCACATCCTGGCAAGCTCACCCACACGTACGCCACTCATATTTTTTCAACAATCTCCTTCAGTTCCGATGGTGTTCCTCACTTCTTTACCACAGGGGTGCCACTAGGAAGTTTCTTGGACCCATGGTGACTTATTTCACAGTGACAGCCACAAATCACCAAAAAAGACACCAAATGTATTGTGAATGCTTGAAAGAGTTATGCTGGGTATTGTTCACTCAAGTGTAAAAACGCTGGACTGGCGTCCTGGGAGAGGAGGTGTGCAAGCGCAGAGCCGGCAGACAGGTCCGGTAATGCAACGCTATTGAGTAAATAACGCTAGAATAAAAAAATATTGAACGAAAAAGCAAATCCTTTAGCCGAAAAAAACGTTATCTGGAATGAACGTTAGCCGGGGGTCCACTGTACTTTGCTTGTAGATATACTGTAAACATGACTGGCAAATACTTATTTACATCAGTCAGGAACCAGACGTGATGAGGGCAGTCATTTGTAATACCTAAGCTGGTTCAGGAGTGGCTCTCTGAGACGGAGAGCTAGACACTGGGGACGGACAGACATTGACAGAGAGCTTGAGAGCTTTATAGATAGACAGACAGACAAGAGAGCTTGACAGATAGACTGAGAGCTTGACAGATATACAGAGAGCTTGACAGACAGATATACAGAGAGCTTGACAGACAGAGTTTGACAGACAGATAGACAGACAGATATGCTCAATTTTTAACAGTGAAAACAGAGGGGGATGCTCACTAACGTCACCCCTTATCTTATAATAAATTCATCATTACTACTAACAAATGTCACACTTATCACTGTCAGCAGTTTACTGACTTGTCTTACATCATGCTTCATGGGAACTTATTATTCTTATTCCTATTATTATTATTATTTTTATATACTCCCACGTATCCAAAACATTGCTGCGACCTATAAATACTTTGTATTATATATTCTTAGACAATAGTAAAAATTCAAGGCAGGTATATGTCCACTTCAGGTTGTTTGTGACAATTTGAGTACAATTTCAGTACCTAATATTAGTGTTAGAACGACGAACTACTATAAATTTTAATTATCAGAACATACAAAATATATAAAATAATATAATGAGAGTTAGAGGTATCGGGAAAATGGAGGGAATATTTTGAGGAGCTGGTGTTGATGAATACAGGGAAGCTGTGATTTCAGGTATAGGGCAAGGAGGAATAACATCTTGTAGGAATGTGGAAGAGCCACCAGAGTGTGGGGAGTTTAAAAAAATTTCTTTCCCCCCCGGCCCCTCCCCCCGGCCCCCCCCTTTTTTTTCCAACCCCCCCCTTCCCTTTTCCCCCCCCTTTTCCCCCCCCCCCCCCTTTTTCCCCTTTTTTCACCCAAAGCCCCAAAACACCAAAAAACCCCCCCCCCTTTTTTCCCCCCCCCCTTTTTCCCCCCCAAAAAAACCCCCCCCCCCCCTTTTCCCCCCCCCCTTTTTTTGCCCTTTTTTTTAAAAAAAAGGGGTTTTTTTTTGGAAAAAAATTTTTGGGGGTTTTTTAAAGGGCCCCCCCAAAAATTTTTTAAAAAAAAAGGGGGGGGTTTTTTTAGGAGGAAAAAAGGGGGGGGGCCCCCGGGGGGGTTCCGGGGGGGCCCCCAAAAAACCGGGGAAAAAGGGGGGCCAAAAAATTCCCCCAAAGGGGGGGAAAAAAAGGGGGGGGGGGGTTTTTTTTTTTTGGGTTAAAACCCCCCCCCCTTTTTTTTTTTAAAATTTTTAAAAAATTTTTTTTTAAAAACCCCCCCCCCCTTTTTTAAAAAAAATTTTAAAAAATTTACACCCAATGGGTTTTTTTTTCTTTTTTTTTTTCCCCTTTTTTTTTTTTTTCCCCCCCCTTTTTTTTTTTTTCTTTCCCCTTTTTTTCCCCCCCTTTTCCCCCCCTTTTTTTTTTTTTCCCTTTTTTCCCCCCCTTTTTTTTTCCCCTTTTTTTGGGAAAAAACCCCTTTCCCCGGGCCAAAAAAAAAACCCCCCTTTTTTTTCCCAAAAAAAATTTAAAAATTTTTTAAAAGGTTTAAAAAAATTTTTTTTTTTTGGGGGTTTAAAAAGGGGGGTTTTTTAGGAAAAAAAAATTTTCCCGGGGGGGGAAGGGGTTTTTTGGGGGTTTTGGGGGGGAAAAAAAAAAAAAAAGGCCGGGGGTTAAAAAAAAAATTTTTTTGGGGGGTTTTTTTTTTTGGGGGTTTTTTTTGGTTTGGGGGGGCCAAAAAGGGGAAAATTTTTAAAAAATTTTTAAAAGGAAAGGGGAAAAAAGGGGAAAAAAAAAAAAAAAATTTTTTTAAAAAAAAAAAAAATTTTGGAAAAAAAAAAATTTTTTAAAAACCCTTTAAAAAATTTTTTGGGTTTAAAAAATTTTTTAAAAAATTTTGGAAAAAAAAGGGGTTTTTTGGGGGGGGAAAAAAAATTTTAAAAAATTTTTGGGGCCCTTTTTTTTTTTTTAATTTTTTTTGGGGTTTAAAAAATTAAAATTTTAAAAATTTTTAAAAAACCCCGGGGGGAAAAAATTTTTTTTCCCCAAACCCCCCCAAAAACCCCCCAAAAAAAAATTTTTAAAAAAAAAAATTTTTCCCAAAACCCGCAACCAAAAACCCCCTTTTCCCGGGGGAAAAAAAACCCCCCCCCCCAAACCCCCCTTTTTTTTTTTTAAAAAAAAACCCCCCCCCAAAAAAAAAATTTTTTTTTTAAAAATTTTTCCCCCCCAAAATTTTTAAATTTAAATTTTTTCTTTTTTAAAATTTTTTAAAAAATTTTTTTAACCCCTTTTTTTTTGTTTTTTTTTCCTTTAAAAATTTCCCTTTTTTTTTGGGGTTTCACATAAATTTTTTTTCCCCCCAAAAAAAAAAAAATTTCCCCCAAATTTCCCAAAAAAAAAAACCCCCCTTTTTTTCCCCCCTTTTTTTTTTTTTTTTTTTAAAAATTTTTTTTTTTTCCCCCCCCCGGGTTTTTTTTCCCCCCTTTTTCCCCCCCTCCCCAAAAAAAAACCCCCCCCCCTTTTTTCCATTTTTTTTTTGGGTTTTCCCCCCAAAAAAAAAAAGGGGGGGGGGGGGGGAAAAAAAAAAAAAAAAGGGGGGGGGGAAAAAATTTTTGGGCCCCTTTTTTGGGGGGGGAAAAAAAAAATTAAATTTAAAAAAAAAGGGGGTTTTTTTTCCCTTAAAAAAGGGGGGGGAAAAAAAAGGGGGGGGGGGGTTTTTTAAAAAAGGCCCGGGGAAAAAAAGGGGGGAAAAAAAAAAAAAAGGGGGGGGGGGGGGGAAAAAAAATTTTTAAAAAAAAGGGGGGAAAAAAAAAAAAGGGAAAAAAGGGGGGAAAAAAAAAAAAGGGAAAAAAAAAAAAAAATTTCCCCCAAACCCGGGGGGGAAGGGGGAAAAAAAAAAAGGGGTTTTTTTTAAAAAAAAAAAAAAGGGGGGGTTTTT
>WNWK01022068.1:0-33142 GCA_009830355.1 Cherax destructor
AAAAGGCACATTATAGGATTCTTCTCTAAGAGAAGAAAATCTAAGGGTTTTAACTCGCTGGCAGACTTAGAAGAAAGGAACGGGGGGCATAGATGGACCCCCTGAGAAATGCGGACGAGATGATTACCAATTTCAGTGGCAACGGCAAGAGGGTGTGCTATATCGACACCAGCAACCTGAAGAACAGGAGCCGGGTCGGGGAGAATTTACCACTTAACTTCCGCACTTTCTTCCAGACTGCACTCATCGAGGAAGCCGAGTGACAGTAGAAACGTAATCTCGCCAGCAAGTGCGTTTAGCATCACGTATGACACGACGAGCAATAGCTCTCTTCTGCTTGAAATCAAGGAGTCTCTCTGTGGTTCTGTTATATCGATACCTGCCCCATGCAGCACGTTTCAAACGCACTGCCCGAGCACAAGCAGGAGACCACCAAGGCACGCACTTCTGAGGATGCTTGCCCGAGGTTTGGGGAATAGAATGTGAAGCCGCTGTGAAGATGGAGGACGAAAAGAGATGTAAAACCTCATCAATGGAGGACGAGGTAGGAACCTCATGAAAGGCAGTAAGATGTGCGTAAAGGTCCCATTTCGCCCGGTCAAATTGCCAGCGTAGGAAGTAAACCAAAGTTTACCGGGTGAGCGGCATTTGCCGCTGTTGCCATATGCAGCTCATTTTTGGCCAACTTTACGTCTCTATATCTCGGTAAGTACTGATCGCAAAATTTTTTTTTGGGATTTAAACAATCAGAAAAATAATCTTAACATTTTGATAGGATTTTTTTTTTTTTAATATTTCCCGACATAGAACGAAAGTTTCAGAGAGGGGCCTCCGACAGTCAAAGGGTTAAACAGCGTACGACATTTAGGTAGTACACTCCAGAGATTTTTCTTAGTCTGTTCACCAGGCTACAAGCAATGCCCCAACCCTCAGCCTCCCACTGCTTCTACTCAGCATACTCAGCAAGAGCAAGTCAAGTCTTCTAGACAGCATTTTTCTTAACTAATGTTTTCCAATTTTTGTGTAGATTATGAATGCTTAGTTTATAGAACACTACACTCAAACATAAACCCTCCACTCAAACTTCTCACCAACCTTAACAGGATGCACGATAATAATACTAGACACAGATCACGGTTTGATGTACCCTGTGTCCATATCACACTGTGCAAAAAACTCTATGCACATAAAGGGCCCAAAAATTTGGAATTCATTACCAGTAAATACTAAAGTAACCCGGTCTGAACATCAATTTAAGACTCTTCTCAAAAATCACATACTCACCCTAAACTAAAAACTCAATATGTACACAATACTTTACTCTACCAATTAATATACTAATTTAATTATTTACAGTGGACCCTCGGTTTTCGTTGAAAATTCTTTCCAGAATGCTCTTCGAGTGCCGTTACCGAACGAATTTGTTCCCATAAGGACAAATGTAAATTAGATTAGTCGTTTCAGACCCCCAAAAATACACTTACAAAAGCTCTTACAAAAATACACTTACAAAAGCTCTTACAAAAATACACTTACATAATTGTTCGAGTTTCGAGGTGAACGAAAACCGAGGGTCCACTGTACTTTGATATAAACAACCTGCAAAATACTTTCAACTTGTCCCAATGTTATATCCCCAGATTGTTAATTTGAGTATACAGTGGTACCCCGGTTTACGATATTTTTTCATTCCAGAATGCTGTTCAAGTGCCATTACCAAACGAATTTATCTCCTTAAGAAATGTTGTAAAATAGACTAGTCCTTTTAGACCCCCAAAATTACACTTACAAAAGCATTTAAAAAAATAAACTTACATAAAAGGGTGAGTTTGGGGACCATCGTAAACCGGGGTACCACTGTACTTGCTGTCTGCTATAATTCAAATAAAAAAAAATATCAAACTATGATCAATTTCTCTAGTAGTATTAAGTAGTTTGTAAGCCATTAAATTTAGTCTGCCCATAATGCCATGGCATGATAGTGGCTGTCTTTGCACTGCAACTCATTATTGTAATTATATAATCTCAATGTAAACTGCAATGCATTATTGTAATTATAGAATCTCAATGTAAACTTGCAAGGAAATAAAAAATTGAATTTGAATTTGAATTTATATAAAACATCTGTATAAAATGTTTGAAGAGATTATTCAATATATTAATATCAGGAATTGACAAAAAGTTCAATAGAAAAGGAAGAAGACTTAATTCAGATTATTAAACCCTTAAGGTTAGTAACCTAATATAATACATATTATAATTTGTAATCACACATTCCTGTGCCTTTAACAGTGATGTATGTATGTACTGTAACTGCATTTGTACAGTTGTTGAAAATGTTCATGATTAAGCCTGGTACAATTTGGTAAAGAAATTTGGCTTTATTTTTTACGTGTACATGCACCGAATGTGCATCAGCTGATTAACATTGCTACATCTAACTCTGCTCATTAGGCCCATGTTAACCCTCGCCATGCTTTAAATGCTTCTATTAAAAATACCTACAGGAAGTATTGTTTTCTTGGAGAAGGCTCCAGCTCTTGGGCCTAGCATTGGCATCACTTATCCTGAACAAGTTCCTTATTATCTCCCTCACTAGATGACCTTTCAACTGAGATGCTTTGATGCTGGTCAAGAGCTTTTGATGCAAGGAATAGGAGCTACCTTCCCAGTCCTTGTATCAACCCAGAATAAACCCCCTTACCTCCCCTCTCCCATTCTACAAAAGGGGGGCTCCAGAAGTTTTATATAGGAGGGGTTTAAGGGTGACAATCTGGTTGGAATAAGAGTGGGGGCTAGGGGACTTGTCTTGAACCTACGTTATTATTTTTATTTTGGGGGCTGAAGGAATGCTCCTGTGGGTTTCAGTCACCTCTGACCAGGCCATACCCCATACAAGTTTTAGCTCTTTGATTAAGGTGATTAATTTCCATTTAAAATGTTTGCCCTCATCTTGGTCCCACCTTTCTTGTTTCCTCAGATGACTATGTCGAGGCCTCATATTTTCATGTTCGCATGGAAGCGTTGAACCTTTAAGGGTGTCATGTCACAGAGTATGTATCTTGCAATCACATACTAACTGTAAACAATACATCTATTGCTTGGTTAATGGGGTTTGAAGCTATAGATTACATGAGGGTCATTAAGGCTGCACATAACCTGTTCACCACCAGTCAAGAATACTTTAATACCTAAAATAGGGATCAAAGTGAACTTTCATATACGTATACACTAAGACATATATCCCTTGGTGTATATATTCTGTGTGTGGATCATGTTATACTACAGTAGAATGTCATTTAGCACGATAGTTACGTTCCTGAAAAAGTCGTGTTAGATAATTTCGTCTTAAATAATTAACAGAACTTATGGGAAAAATAGGGTTACGTGTTTGAGAGTCCACAAAAAGCCAAACAAGTTTTTTTAGACCAACATATCTTGCAAAAATTGAAGGCGAATATGTAATTTTAGTTCATTGTCATGATCTATTACTGCTTAAGACTACAAATGCAATAGAAATAATAGTATTTCTTACCTTAAATTGTGGGTAATGATGTTTGTGGATGGTAGTGAAGAGTGGATATGGATGGTGTGGCCCTACTGGGCTGAGGTGGATAGTAGAAGTTCTTGAACTGAAGTCGATGGTTGAACTGAGTGTCTAACTTTAAGTCAGTCAAGCCATTCAGTAAGTCAGTCAAGCCATTCAGTAAGTCAGTCAAGCCATTCAGTAAGTCAGTCAAGCCATTCAGTAAGTCAGTCAAGCCATTCAGTAAGTCAGTCAAGTCATTCAGTAAGTCAGTCAAGTCATTCAGTAAGTCAGTCAAGTCATTCAGTAAGTCAGTCAAGTCATTCAGTAGGTCAGTCAAGTCATTCAGTAAGTCAGTAAAGTCATTCAGTAAGTCAGTCAAGTCATTCAGTAAGTCAGTCAAGTCATTCAATAAGTCAGTCAAGTCATTCAATAAGTCAGTCAAGTCATTCAGTAAGTCAGTCAAGTCATTCAGTAAGTCAGTCAAGTCATTCATTCAGTCAGTCAAGTCATTCAGTCAGTCAGTCAAGTCATTCAGTCAGTCAGTCAAGTCATTCAGTCAGTCAGTCAAGTCATTCAGTCAGTCAAGTCATTCAGTCAGTCAAGTTAGTCAGTCAGTCAGTCAAGTCAGTCAGTCAGTCAGTCAGTCAGTCAGTCAGTCAGTCAGTCAGTCAGTCAGTCAGTCAGTCACACAAACTTATGTTTACATCTTTTTATGTGTACAAAGTAACACTTCATTACGGCCACAGGTTATGTCTTGTCTAATATCTGTGTTTTCTTTGTTAATTCAAGATCAAAACACAATTCACTCTTATTCTTCACACACACAGCTGGCTGGCTTGTAGCCAGGACTAATTGACGCGTATGAAATACGTACGAATGCTGGGGTGGTGGGGTCCGTGGTGGCTGGGTAAGGCGGGTAGTGTCTGCTGAACCACAACAGTAGTAGTAACAAGACTGCTTGTGAGAATGGTTATTTGTTTTTCCTTCCCACAAACTAAGTTTATTCAGATACACGGGGCTAGGAGCTGAGTCTCGACCCCTGCAACCACAATTAGGTGAGTACAGTTACATACATTATCATACATAGCAGCATATGTGTAGAGCACCTAGGATAACCCAAAAAAGTCAGAGTGACAGTATTTCCATTGACTGACTTGGGTTATCTTAGGTTCTCTACATATATGCTGCTATGTATGATAATGTATGTAACTGTACTCACCTAATTGTGGTTGCAGGGGTCGAGACTCAGCTCCTGGCCCCGTGTATCTGAATAAACTTAGTTTGCAAGAAGGAAAAACAAATTCCCTTTTCCTCAAAGCATGAGGATTCTTAGGCAGTAAATAACCATGCACTCAAAATTTTTCCCCTCCTTCCGAACCATGTAATATCATCTTTACGTCGTGTAAGATGATAATGTGTCGCAAATCTTAAATCGTGCAATACCGGTAACGTGCAACATAATCTCGTGCTAAATGACGTTCTACTGTATATCAATATACAGATGACCCTCGGTTTTTGTACAGCTCCAAACTCAAACAATTATGTAAGTGTATTTTTGTAAGTGCTTTTGTAAGTATTTTTGGGGGTCTGAAACAACTAATCTAATTTACATTCATCCTTATGGGAACAAATTCATTTGGTAACGGCACTTGAACAGCATTCTGGAAAGAATTATCAACAAAAACTGAGGGTCCACTGTATGTCATTTTTGACACTGATTCAGTTAGGTTAACAGGTAATGAGCGTGTAAACAGTTGTTTGCATTGCATCATCCATTAATATTATATATTTTTCTTCAAATTTCTTTAGTAAACGCTAAGATGGTTATTGAGTTTGTAATACTATATGGTTAAAAGTTCCAAGATGTCTTGCTGTTAAAGTTATGCAAAATTTTATTTCCCATGGAAGGGGGTATTACTCTGTGGGGCAAAGCCAGTATGATGGCTGAGTTAGAGTTGAGAAGTAGCAGGTGACCTGAACGAGTTAGTGTGAGTTGAGAAGTAGCAGTGACCTGAACAAGTTAGTGTGAGCCAAGATGTAAAAGTGACCTGAACAAGTTATTGTGAGCTGAGATGTAGCAGTGGCATCTACTAGGAGTCAATCACTTGCTCACACTGTACAATGAAGTTTTATCTTACACTGTGCTCCTGCGGCTATTTTTCTGAGCTGCAAGTTCCACAGATAAGTTCACTTTGACATTTAGTTTTAAAAACAAAATTTTTTAACAGTTGCTCGGAATTTTAGTAGATATCTAGTATTCATCTAGGTAGTAGGTTGGTAGACAGCAACCGCCCAGGGAGGTACTACCGTCCTGCCAAGTGAGTGTAAAACGAAAGCCTGTATTTGTTTTACATGATGGTAGGATTGCTGGTGTCTTTTTTCTGTCTCATAAACATGCAAGATTTCAGGTATGTCTTGTTACTTCTACTTACACTTAGGTCACACTACACATTCATGTACAAGCATATGTATATACACACACCCCTCTGGGTTTTCTTCTATTTTCTTACTAGTTCTTGTTCTTATTTCCTCTTATCTCCATGGGGAAGTGGAACAGAATTCTTCCTCCGTAAGCCATGCGTGTCGTAAGAGGCGACTAAAATGCCGGGTGCAAGGGGCTAGTAACCCCTTCTCCTGTATATATTACTAAATGTAAAAGGAGAAACTTTCGTTTTTTCTTTTGGGCCACCCTGCTTCGGTGGGAAACGGCCGACGTGTTGAAAGAAAGAAAAGATCTAGTATTCATTATATACCTTCTGTATCATGTTTTTCAACTTTGAATTAAATCATGCTTAATGTGGTATTTCCATTTAATTTTATGAAAATTTTGTGTGGGCTCTTATTAACCCTTTCAGGGTCCAGAGGCCAAATTTCGAAGTGTGCACCAGGGTCCAAGAATTTAAAAAAAAAAAATTATTTTTTCATATGAAATGGTAGAAAATCTTTTTCTGAAGGTAATAAAACAAAAAAAATATGAAATTCGATAGAAAACTGATCGAAATTATGCTCTCGCGAATTTTGATGCATCAGCAATATTTATGCATCAGCGATTTTGCCGACTTTGACTCCCATTTTAGGCTAATTACATTATTCCAGTCGACCAAATTCTTAGCTATTTCACTAGTATTACTTCTATTCTATCGATTGAGCACAAGAAATCGCCCAGTTAGCTGTTTCAACTACAAAATAAAGTGATCGGAAATTGGTAATTTAGCCAATTTAACACAAAGTTCAAAATATTCCAATTTCAAAATAGGGTGCAGAATAAATAATGCAGGCATTCCTGGCACTAAACTAACATTTCCTCTGTTCATTAGTTACCTTTTCAGTCTTTACAAATGAATTCCATTTTGATTTTTTATTCATATAATGAATTTTTATTCAAACCAAAAAATGGAAGATTTACTGTTATGCAATATTGTAATAATTGTATAAATAATATCACCACATTTGTGAACGTATATTAGACCCACCAGCTGGCACGTATTAGACGTGTGAGGTCATTTGTTTACTCTTGAACATCGGCAAAAATTTAACAGTTTCGCTACTTTGAGCTCAGTTTCAAGCCATTTCCATTACTAAAACCAATCAAAATCATCTATATTTCTGTAATATATCTTCCATTCTATCAAATGATACCAAGAAATTGCAAATACAACTATAAAAAGCATAAGAAAAAACACTGCAAAGTCGCTGTTTTAATAAAAAATTACGGTCTTGTTTTTTTTCTCTCATTATGCACTGTGTTGCAGAATTTGTTTTATGTGGTGCACACTTAACACATAGATGTATTCTCTCATATCTAGGCCCAAATTTACTGCTCACAGCTTATCTGAGTGAGCTGAGCTCATGGCGTAGAACTACGGTTTGGACCCTACACTCAAAGCTATAGAACTATGGCACAGACCCTGAAAGGGTTAATCTCTCTCAGGTCTTCAAAAAAATGGCCCAACTAACAGACTCTTGGTATATTTTATCTCATATCTATGAACTGTTAACGATAAAGTTGCTGCAGCACCGTTTTTGTATTATACATTCATGATACATTCTATTATGGATATTTTTTATTGATTGGCTGGTTAGTAAGGTTTAAAGCCTAGCTACTATACGAGGGTCATTAAGGCTGCATGTCACCTGCCCACCACCATTCAAAATACTTAAATACAGTGGACCCCCGAATAACGAGCAAAATTCATTCCAGAAGCCTGCTCAAGTGCCATTACTAAACGAATTTACTTCCTTAAGAAATAATGTCACGTAGGTTAGTCTATTTCAGACCCCCAAAAAACACTTCCACAAGCACTTACAATATTATATTTACATAATTGTACGATTTCCGGGGTGCTCGTTAGGCGGGGGTCGACTGTACCTAATACAGTGGTCCCTCGACTAACGAACTTAATCCATTCCAGGAGCTAGTTCTTAACACGAAAAATTTGAATTCGAAACCTTATTTCCCAGTAGAAATAATGTAAATACAATTAATCCGTTTCCACCCAAAAATTCACCAAAAATTCATTTTTTTAAAGAATAAATACTATAGTTTTACATACAGAAAACAATGAGAAATAAATATAAAGCACTAATTATAATGGACAAATGAACAGTTAAATAAGTTTTACCTTTACTGAAGACTCTTGTTGGTGTATGAGAAAATTTGTTTGGAGAGAGGACAAAATAGTCCTTCAATATGACAATAATATAAACTCTACAGCTTATTTATCTAGTACAATTCATCTAATATGACATAATAAACAATATTAATAACATAGAAACATGATATAAACTCTAGAATGAATAAAACATGTCATTACGATGTAAGACTGGTGGTAGTGTGTTTGTTGTTGTTGGGTATAAGGGCCACTGACCATAAGCCGTGGTGGTAGTCGGTTTCAGCAGAAAGCAACCAACACTATTACACAAACAATGTGCATAATTTACACTTTATTTACACTTTAATTTATAAATAAGAAATATTCACACTTATATAAATAAGAAATACTTACACTTACATACCTTGGAGGAGATGGTGGCAGAGGACGGCGCTCTTGTCAGTGTCCCTATAATCTCAAACAACATTGTAGAAGTTAAGTTTTGTGTCGTCAGGTATACACAAATCCAGTTATACATAGATTATCATACATAGCAGCATATGTGTAGAAAACCAAGGATAACCCAAAAAAGTCAAGACAGAGTGACTTATTTCCATTGCTACACTTTATCATTGGCTGGTGCTATAGCCTTTATCGACTTGTGAAGCTTCTTTGGACCCATGGTGAGTTATTTCACAGTGACAATCACTGAACCAGCAATAAACACAACAAAAGTATTGTGAATGTTTGAAAGAGCGCGCTGGGTAATGTTCTCTCAAGTGTAAACAACGCTTGACTGGCGTCCTGTCCACCTCACCGCGCTTGCGCGGGGCAGGCGGACAGGTCTGGTACGATTTGCTACATGAGTAAATGTTTGCTACGCGAGAAAAATATTTTGCGAAAAAAGCGTTCGTTACACGATTTGTTCGTTATATGGAGCGTTCGTTAGTCGGGGTTCCACTGTATAAGCATTTAAAGTATATACACACACATACACACAGTCTACATACACTGAGACACACACCTCAGTGTATATATCCTATGCATGACTTCGTAATTACTGATAAATATACATATGTACCTGGTAAGGGTCTGTTTCTAATAGTGTTTATTCTCCAAAAATCACACTTCATTTATAATTATCTTAATTATTTATATTTTATTCAACAAGTGTTAAACATGCAAGGGTCACTTTTATTGATATCCTGTATGTATAAATATAATCAATAAAACTGAATAATAAAGTTTTCTTTAGTATAAAATTGAAAAGGCATAAATAAAAAACGTATTAAAAATATTTGTACATATATAGAAAACATTAGAATACATATAAAATTATTGAGATGAATGTACAGTGGACTCCCAGTTTTCATAATTAATCCGTTCCAGAGAGAGTGATTAAAACCAAATATTATGATTTCCAAATCCATTTTCCCCATAAGAAATAATGGAAATTCAATTAATCCGTTCCAGACAACCAAAAGTATTAAAATAAAATATTTTTGTACATTAAATATGCATTTAATTACACAGAAAACAATGAGACATGAAGAATAAAACAGTAATAACATGACACTTACCTTTACTGAAGAGTTGTTGATGTGTGGAAGACGGGAGGAGGGGAGAGAATGGAAGAGTTGCTATTGTTTGGAAGGGATATCACCTTCCATAAAGACTACAGGTACCAAGTCCTTTTCTGGGTTTACTTCCCTTCTTTGTTTTTTAATGCCACTAGGATTAGCTTGAGGGTCACTGGACCCCTGTCGCTCAAAAAAGTGTTCCAGAGAGTTCTGTTTCTGGCGTATGTTTGGAATTGTGCCGGCTACAGGGGTGTGTGTTTGGAGACAGGACAAGATAGTCCTTCAATATGACACTAATATCAACTCTACAGCTTATTTATCTGTCACAATTCATCTAATATGACATAGAAATATAACATATATTACTCTAGAATGAATAAAATACAGCCTCTCCTCACTTACCGACAACTCAGAGTTACGATGGGCTCTCCGACGAGTAAAAAAAAAAAAGTATGCCGTATGAGAATTTGGGTCACGCATCTCAATCTCCTTCTTACAGCCACTCAGTACACTAGCTTTTAAAGTCTCCAAAACTACATACTTGTGCAAATTTGAACTTGATTGTGTACCCCATAGTACAAGATAGAAGTGCAGCAGCACTTGTATAGGTTTCGTAGCTGACATTTAAATCACTCCAGAGTGATTGTTATTATTACAAGAAATAAATCTTTGTCTTTATTAATTATTATTATTAGTATCACCATCAACATACCTTGTTCACTGAGTTTAATCATTTCTTAATTAAGCTGCCACGAGACATACACAATGTAAACACACAGACGAACACACCAGCTGATTCCTTTACTGTGAACTTCTTTTGTAGTTCTTCCATTTTCCTCTTGCTGCACTTATAACTTGCAATGCAGCTAATTGTTTTAAATTGTTATCTCACTCAATTAATTGCATTGTTACTATTAATAAATTATTATGTTCAACTTATATTCAAATTATACAACTTAGATACACAATTATACTTATTTTATAAATTATCAACCATAATTTTTTACCATGTAGTCTACTATTACTTAATCTTAAGAATGCCCGCAATGCACAGCATATTAGGGGCTTTTGGCATGTACACCTTATTTATACCTATGCATCATTGTATCATGTCTACCTAACTATGTATCATTGTACCATGTCTAAATAAACTATTATTATTATTATTATCTTGTACTATAGGGTGCACAATAGACATGCAGCAGCACTTGGAAGAGGAAAAACAAGGAAAATGGAAGAAGTACAAAAGAAGTACAGTCAAGGGATCAGCTGGTGTGTTCGTCTGTGTGTTGACATTTTCTGTCTCTCGTGGCAGCTTAAGAAATTATTATACTCAGTGAACAAGGTATGCTGAGGTGATAATAATAATAATAATAATAATAAAATATAATTAATAATTACTCTGGGATGCTGTAAATGTCATACATATTTCGTATAGGTTTGGTAGCTGACATCTAAAGCACTCCAGAGTGATTATTATTATTATCATCATTATTATTATTAATTATTATTATTACATTCTCTGTGTCTCTCATGCCAGCTTAATAAATGATTAAGCTGAGTGAACAAGGTATATGTGGATGGTAATAATACTTACTTAAAAAAAGTGACCACGACCATTACAGAAAACGTTACCCACCTGAAGGGTAACTATAGAAGATAACTCTTACCCTATGCAAAGACTGAAAAAAGTGTAATTTTCTCGATTTTTTTTTTTCAAGTAATCAGCAATGTAAGTGTTTCCTGGAATATCTTGGAAGTAAGTCATTAACCTATTTCATGTTGTATTACCGTTAATAATAAACAGATTGAAAGGAATTTCCCAACAAACATAAAACTGAATGTTTTAATTTTGGGTGGTGACAATTTTGAAGTGTCAGTAAGGGGTGATTCCTCGATTAGCGACAAAATCGTTTACCGACGGGGTCTTAGACCCCTATCTCCGTCGTTAAGTGAGGAGAGGCTGTATGTCATAGCGAATGTGAGGACTGGTGTTGTGTTGTTTGTTGTTGGGTGTATAAGGGCCACTGAAAGATAAGCCTTACATAGTGGTGGTGAATGGCAGCAGCAGAGATGGCGGTGTTGTCAGTCACCCTATATATCTCAAACAACAATGGAGGAGTTAAGTTTTGTGT
Organism: Cherax destructor; assembly: GCA_009830355.1. NCBI lineage: Eukaryota > Metazoa > Arthropoda > Malacostraca > Decapoda > Parastacidae > Cherax > Cherax destructor. The sequence goes on from WNWK01022068.1 coordinate 11,837, forward strand.
CGTCATTTTTCTTTCGATTAATGGCTTAATTTACTTGCTACACTGTTAATGCTACACTTTATCGCTGGCTGGCACTATAGCCTTTATCAACTCCTGCTGCTTTAGTATCATATCATATCGTAGAATCACCGAATCACTTACGAAGACACATTCTCCCCTCTCAGCCCTTTGCCAAAGGGCTGGCACTAGGAGCTTTCTTTGGGCCCATGGTGGCTTATTTAGCAGTTGTAAGCACTAACTTTCCTGTAACCACAAACTTCTGCTGAACACTCTAACACTACATTCTTTAACCTACTCCATACATCTTCGACCCCATTGCCTACACTCTCACTAGCCCATCTATCCTCCAATAGTTGTTTATATCTTACCCTAACTGCCTCCTCTTTTAGTTTATAAACCTTCACCTCTCTCTTACTTACTGCTTCTATTTTCCTTGTATCCCATCTACCTTTTACTCCCACTTTAGCTACAACTAAAAAGTGATCTGATATATCTGTGGCCCTTCTATAAACATGTATATCCTTAAGTCTACTCAACAGTCTTTTATCTACCAAGACATAGTCCAACAAACTACTGTCATTATGCCCTACATCATATCTTGTATACTTATTTATCCTCTTTTTCTTAAAATATGTATTACATACCTATAACTAAACCCATTTGTATACAAAGTTCAATCAAAGGGTTCCCATTTTCATTTACACCTGGCACCCCAAACTTACCTAACACACCCTCTCTACATGTTTCTCCTACTTTGGCATTTAGGTCCCCTACTACAGTTACTCTCTCACTTGGTTCAAAAGTTCCTATACATTCGCTTAACATCTCCCAAAATCTCTCACCGAACCAATATTTTTACAAAAAAAAGTTATGATTACCGAATATTATGAACTCCGATGACTACGAAAACGGTACCACTGTATATAGAGTCTTGAGGGTTTATGCCCTGAACATAAACGAACTGAAGGAAGATTGCTGGTCTGTAGCCTAGTTGTACCAAAAGAAGGTTGCTCATCTTTGTAGCTTAGTAGTACTGGAAGATTGCTTGTCTTTGTAGCCTAGTAGTACTGGAAAATTGCTCGTCTTTGTAGCCTAGTAGTACTGGAAGATTGCTCGTCTCTGTAGCCTAGTAGTACTGGAAGAAGACTGCTTGTCTCTGAAGCCTAGTTGTACTGGAAGATTGCTCGTCTCTGTAGCCTAGTAGTACTGGAAGAAGGTTGTTTGTCTCTGTAGCTTAGTAGTACTTGAAGAAGATTGCTTGTTTGTAGACTGGAAGAGTACTAGTCTCTGTAGCCTAGTTGTACCTGGAAAGTAGGTTAAGGTTTGTCAGGAAACAGGACAAGTTTTCTTGAAAAGGTCTTAGTGATGACCAGCGGCTGGAGCTTTTGGTCATCTGACCGAGGTCTTCCACTGGCTTACCGGTTCACCCCCTTTAAAAAATTGCGGAAATCAATATTTAAATTGAAAAATTTGTATATCGGGAGAAAATTGCTTAGCTATGTCCGTAACACTGTAGCAATCGCATCTGCTAGAAAAATGACAGGATGGATAATGAGAACCTTCAAAACCAGGGATGCCAAGCCCATGATGACACTTTTCAGGTCACTTATTCTATCTAGGCTGGAATATTGCTGCACACTAACTGCACCTTTCAAGGCAGGTGAAATTGCTGACCTAGAAAATGTGCAGAGAACCTTCACGGCATGCATAACCGATAAACCACCTCAATTACTGGGAATGGGAGAGATACATTATTATATACACTTGGAAAATCCTAGAGGGATTAGTACCAAATTTGCACACGAAAATCGCTCCCTATGAAAGCAAAAGACTCGGCAGACGATGCTACATCCCCCCAATGAAAAGCAGGGGTGCCACTAGCACGTTGAGAGACAACAGAATAAGTGTCAGGGGCCCAAGACTGTTCAGCTGCCTCCCAGCTTACATAAGGGGGATTACCAATAGACCCCTGGCTGTCTTCAAGCAGGCATTGGACAGGCACCTAAAGTCGGTACCTGACCAGCCAGACTGCATGCGGCCAGCAGTAACAGCCTGGTTGATCATGCCCTGATCCACCATGAGGCCTGGTCACAGACCAGGCCCCGGGGGCATTGACCCCTGGAACTCTCTCCAGGTAAACTGTCTTCCAGAGCCACTACCACTAGGTGATGATTTGCCTGCTTTTCAGTGTTAATTAGTCTCCCAGTCACCATTACTAACTGGTTCAGTTTTCAGGTCTTCCAGAGTTACCGGGCATATCTCTAATACGTCTAGAATATATCTGGCAAAATGAGTCATTGTCTGGGCGAGTTGAATTCACGAATCCATCGAGCTAATGGGAAAGTCTCCACTGCAGCCTTGTGTTGCTGTGGGTGGCAGTTCCTAGCTGCAAGTAGAATTATTATTTAGATATAAAATATGAAACTAGATAATTGCATGTGTAAATCTTTGATCTGAATCAGAGGTAAATCTGTTGTTTAAAGTACAGAAGAGAAAGTCACCACTTTCCTTCACCACTCATAAAATCACCACTACCATTACACTGCACCCACCATTCTGGAGAATTGCTGCTGCTGCTATTTCTACTGGCGGACATCACCTGCCTGCCACGAGGTGTTGATGCCTACGTGGGCGACGTGCTGGAAGTTGGTGGGTGGCCCGATCACCTTCCTGAAGGAACAATGTCATCATCAGTAACTGTAAGCAGAGTGCCACAAGGATCAGAACTAGAACCAGTGATACTGTCCTTAATGGTACAGTCACCACTGCAGTGCCACAAGGATCAGTACTGGAACCAGTGATGTTATCCTCAATGGTGACCTTACATGATGTAGCAAGCTTCTTAACCTCTGAGCCTAGCAAGCTTTTGGATGACTTTACCTGAGCCTAGCAAGCTTTTGGATGACTTTACCTGAGCCTAGCAGGCTTTTGGATGACTTTACCTGAGCCTAGCAGGCTTTTGGATGATTTTACCTGAGCCTAGCAGGCTTTTGGATGATTTTACCTGAGCCTAGCAAGCTGAGTGTTGTCCTGCTGGGCACGGTGGGACGAGAAACCTCTGCTGGATCTGTCATCTTCCTGTTCGTATACAATATAAATGTTATACATGTACATCATGAGACCTACGTTATATACATTATACATCATAGTGCTACATATTGTACACATCTCATACAGTGGTATACACTACCACAATGTTATACACAAATACATGACAGAAAAATGTATAACAATAACTCCGCTTTAAATATCTTATTAAATAATTTAATTAAAGCACAAAAATTTGCAGACTTGCTTTTGAAATTAAATTCAAGAGATCTATTTTTATAGAGACCTGGGCAAGAATTTTTCTTTTCCTCTTCAATATCTCTTCCCTTTCTATATTTTCTTTATCTTTCCACCCTCCCTTTTCTCCTTCCATTCTGAGAGATGGTAATTCCCATGTAATAGTAACTCAGTCCCGCTGGAAGGAAGCCATTTAAGGTGCCACAGCTGCTGAACTTGCAGTGAACTGCTTGGTAATATCCTCATCTCTTTATTAAGGTTTGAAGATGTCATTTCCTCGTGTATGCAGCAACCCATTCTGTCTGGTCGTATGTGACAGGGAAAATACAGCTTGTTTTTGTTCCATCACTGCAGGAGTACCTAAATTTGTTTATATTAAATATTACCATCCCTCCCCTCCATCATTCCTCCCTTGTCCATCCATCATCTCAAAACTAACAAACATATATAACTTACGTCTTTTTTGTTGAGTTCCCAGTCGACGGTGTCGTGATCGATATGGCAGACATGCTGGAAGTTAGTGGGTGGACTGATCATGTCTTTACTGCCGCCAGAGAAACATGACATTATTAGTTGTCATATTCACGACGTTATGTACGGGGATATGGTTGCAAAAATATCGTCCATACTCGTGTTTATAGCTACAGGTATTCTGAAATATCGTTCGTAACAGATTGTGCCAAATGACGCACACACACACACAATATTTTTGTGACCTAATTCATATCTGCATAAATAACTCATTACGACTGTAACCAGATATAAACATGTAAATACAGTGGACCCTCGGTTTTCGTTCACCTCCAAACTCGAACAATTATGTAAGTGTATTTTCGTAAGTGCTTTTGTAAGTATATTTTTGTTGGTCTGAAATGACTAATCTAATTTACATTTGTCCTTATGGGAACAAATTCGTTCGGTAACGGCACTCAAACAGCATTCTGGAATGAATTTTCAACGAAAACCAAGGGTCCACTGTAGTTCATTTCCACTGTAACTTTGCGGCCCAGTCCCTTGACCCATTATGTACTTCTGTAATCTTTTGACTGCCACCCCACAGGATGGGTATGGAGTGTATAATGATGTTAAACACAACCACCTACCTCAGTGCAGAAGATAGTGGTGTGAAGGGTGGGAACACTTCCACTATGTGAGGTGTTGACCACCTCTGGTTCTGCCACTGGGGTTCCTGCTGCTGTCTTTCCTGGCACTTGGGCTCCTGCTGCTGTCTTTCCTGCCACTGGGGTTCCTGCTGCTGTCTTTCCTGCCACTGGGGTTCCTGCTGCTGTCTTTCCTGCCACTGGGGTTCCTGCTGCCGTCTTTCCTGCCACTGGGGTTTCTGCTGCTGTCTTTCCTGCCACTGGGGTTCCTGCTGCTGTCTCTCACTCTCCTCTGTCTCCACATCTAACCTTGACTTCTTATGGTAGCAGAACATCAGATATAATAACTTTTCAGCAGCAGTATTATTGAGATTAAAGATTTCAGACTTATGACAAAAACAGATACTGAAGGGAGTTTAAGGGAGGGGCGAATGAATTCACGTTTTTTTCTTTATTTTGGTCTAATTTCAATGAGATTTTTACAGTGATTTATACAGCTTTTAAAAACCTATACACTGTCTTTGTTATGATTTTTTGCCTTTAGGTTAGATAGAAAAAAATAAAATGTGCCAAATTTTAGGGGTCTCAAAACCAGTTAATTTCTACAAAATTGGGAAGATGTACAATGCTCTAGTTAACATCAGATGAAAGATAAAGGCTATATAATTGTTGACCCAATCCTTTTTAGCAAAAATGTCAGTATATTCCATTATAAAAAATGTTGAAGTTAGTGATTTTGTTTTTGCCATTATTTTGTGGGAAAAAAATCAATAAAAACAAAGCTGTAAAAGATATCGGAAATCCTTCATGGGTGGTTGTAGAGCCATCATTACTCAATAATGTGTGAAAAAATCATGACAATCCTATTAATACTTTTCGCAAAACATTACAAACAATGTCAATAACTTATTTCTGAGTTATTAATATATTTTTTTCTGTGAAACTCTATGGATATGGCACGCTAAATCTCAGAGAGTTGCATGCATCAGCACTTGTTGAGACCCCAGAGGCCACTGAGGTGCCATGAGTCCCTGCACTTGAATGGAGGCATCAGAGATGTTGCTATGTAGAGTTTTTTTAATGAAATAATCATAAAAATTTTAATTTTTGCAGAGATAAAACTAAAAAAAAAACACTAATTGGCAACATGTATTATTAATGACAGCAAGAACAAAAAAAATACATTTAAGGAAAAAACATACTAGGAAATATGATATAAACAAGCTGATTACACCAAAATGTTGCCAGAATGATGCACTATTTTTTGGTAACAAAACATTTTTTTCCAAAAATTTTCAATCTTCCTTTCCAAATCTCTTGACAACAGTTAGCCCCACCCTTAATGGAAATAAATCATACTACAGTAGTACCTCGAGTTACGATATTTTTTCGTTCGAGAATGCTGTTCAAGTGCCATTACCAAACGAATTTATCCCCATAAGGAATAATGTAAAATAGACTAGTCCTTTTACACCCCCAAAAATATACTTACAAAAGCATTTAAAAAAATAAACTTACATAAAAGGGCGATTTTGGGGACCATCGTAACTCGAGGTACCACTGTATTTTGATTAGTTGGATTATCATAAAGTAAATCTTTATAATTTATCACCACTGCTTAATCATAAATGCAACTATGTATTGTAAAAATTGTAAAAAACTATTTGTAAAAGCACTAGTATATTGTTTTCATTAATAAAGTTATCTTAGGTAATGGACATCTGTGTAACTAATAAGACACATATCACGGCTACGCTTCACTCATTAGGAACTTTGTCAAGCCAATGTAAACAATACAAGGAGGGACAGAGGGTATATGAAGTGAGGTGAGGTGTTCAGAAAACAGAACCTTCTTGAAGGTAGCAGTAATAGTGACAGTAGTTATATAGTAGTGGTAGTAGTCACCCACTACTACTATTCTACGGTTACCATTATTACTATCTTCATGAAGGTTCAGTCTTGTGGACACCTCATCTTACTTTTAATATATCTTCTGTGTCCCTCCAATATACTGTTTGTAGTGGCTTTAAAAAGCTTTCGGTGAGTTAAACATAGCTGTGATAAATGTTTTATTAATTGCATTAACCTAATAAACTGTCTTTAGACTTCCCAACAATTAACTTAACATTTATAAACTTGTCAAACAAATCAATCAGAACTGAACACAACAGTTATGAAATGATAGGCTTTGTTATAGGAGATTTAACTTGAGTAATAGTTCAGAGTACAGTACTAGTTTAGTGGGCACAGGGACAGAGCACTCACCGTTCTGGAGAGGTCATCCAGTTGTTCTTCAGTGGTCCCCTGAGTCGAAGTGCTGTAAGTGCCATTGAACCCGACATGTTTAACATGCTGGAAGTTATAGGGTGGCCCAATCATGTCCTTCCTGGAAAATTAGAAGAGACTCAGGTCTGGATGTATGAAGAACATACTGTATATTTTGTCCCACTTTATCAACAATAATGCCAGTCTCTTTGCCTTTTACCTCTTTGAGTCCTTAGATCTCCCCTACCTCAACTTCGGAGAGGGCACACGCATTCTGGGAGGAGGAACCTTGCCTTGTCTCCCATACTGAGGCTGAAGATTCTTGGCTTCTCTTGGAGCCTCACACCGCTCAAATAAGTTCGGTAATGATTTTCGAGTCTTTAGAGGGTTCGCACGCCTTCTTGAACGACCTTCCTGGAAGGTGTGTACTTTTCTCTTTAGAAGCATAAAGAATGGATATTTGGCTGCTGGCATGATTGAAGGTGTTTGAAATTAGTCATCTCTTGTTTTGTCAGTATGTCGGAGTTTAATTGAAATTAAAATGTTGTACACAGGTTACCTACCTTTGTCAGTTGTTGCAGCTGCTGATCGGCTGTATCATGATCTATGTGAAAAACATGCTTGAAGTTGGTAGGTGGACCAATCACATCCTTACTGGATAGAGGAAAGAGGCTTATTGTTTTATTTTGTGACAAATAATCTTGGAGTATTATACTACTATACTGTATGACATTCCAATCATATTGCTTCAAGAGTGGACAGTGATTGTAAGGAAGTGTACCCGAGGTCATCAGGTGGTGGAGGAAGAGGCGGAGGAGAGTCACCAGTGGTGTTAGTTGTGGCTCCTCGATGCTCCCACTGTTCTCCCTCATCCTCGGTTTCCCTCTCGCCCTCCACCAAGTCGCAAATTAAGTCGTGAGTCCTGACATCAGATGTATGTTCTTGTTCCTCCATGTAGGCCTGTCATGAGTAATACAAGTTAAGTCTTGTAACTGTACAGTGGTATTGGAATTGTAACCACAAGTCAAATTTCACGATAGAGAATTGCTTTCTAAGATTATTAGTCACAACACAATGAAAATATATTGGAGCTTGGCCCTAGCACAGACTGTGATGTAATAGTCTCATGAGAGGAGAACATGACTTTGGGTAAGTGACTATAATATTGCATGATTTAAGTGACATGATTTTAAAAATTTTAATCTGCCTTTTTATAATTAATGACATTCAGTGTTGAAAAAAAAAGTTGTAGAGCAGCAAATTCAACACTTAACTGCAACTTTTTTTTTTTATCACTCAAACCCAAAAATATTATTCCTTTCCTGATGAATGACAGAGAATATTAATGAGCATTGACAGCAAATAAAATATTGCCACAACATTGAGACTTAGGACGCAAGGCTAACCATGATGGGTGGCTGCTGCTGCTGCTGTTCATAATTCTGCCGTGACATGTTGAACCCGTTGTCAGGGGCATACTGCAAGTGGCTGGGCTGTCCCATCATGTTTTTCCTGCAAGTTGTCATGACTATCACTCACATACACATAGCTTAATTCTAGATATGTTCCAGTTTTTAAATTTTACCAGAAGTCAAAAAGAGGTTGAGGCTCCTGAGATATGCATCAGGCGAGTTATGGACGAGGCTCGTGCAAACTCATGTAAATTTCATAACTTAAATTTGTGCCATTATTGTGTACATAATTATTCATCCTTTGTACACTACGCATGTAAACATTTTTGAGAATGAATTTTAAAATTGTGAGGTTACCTAGGTGGTGGAGGTGGTGGAGGCAGCCTGGTGGAGGACGTGGATCTGGTGGTGGATGTGGCTCTGGTGGAAAGTGAGGCACTGGTGGTAGAAGACATGGCTCTGGTAGTGGAAGAGGTTGGGGTTTTGGCTGTGGTGGGCGAGGCACCGTGGGACAGGTACTGACCCTCCACCACTTCCAAACCCGCCACACAATCCGGACTTTTCCAATTAGGTCTTCGTTCTTGTCTAAGACTGGCCTGTTAAAAGTGTCTGTTACTGTTTATGAATGGTAATTCAGCAGAGCAGTAGAGCTAGTATCAGTTCCAAGACAACGCAAGTACAATCACAAATTCGTAATTCAACAACAAAAATTTAAAGAATGTTAAAATAAGGTAAATTTGAAGTGTTAAAGTTTAGAAATTATCTGGCTACTACAATTGGAAACAGATATATTTTTAACAACTCAGCGGAACAACGAACCATCTCCATCAGTTTCTGCAGCTCGAGGTCATCTGTGTCTTGCCCAATGTGAAGTATATGCTCGAAGTCAGTCGGTGGGCCGATCATCACTTTACTGCCAAGTGGGAAAGATGACAACAGATGTTGTAATATAATTCAAGGTTCATAGTGAAAGTCCTATAGTTCATGTATCTTTGGTATGGCAACAGTCCTTAACGGCTAGTCCTAAGTCCTACCTGAGTACCGCAGGAGGTGGAGGGAACGACAGGATGGGATCATCTACACTGTCGGATCTAGACCAGTCCTTGTTCACCCACTGAACCTCCTGTTGGTCCACATCATCTGTTGAGGAATGATGGTCGTCCTGCTGGTCTCTGTCGTCCCAGTAATCACTAGAAAGGTTCAGGGTCCTGGCATCCAGCATCTGCTGCTCTCCAAGAGTATTCTGTAGGCAGAATACGTACAGAGAAACCATAAGATACACCACAGGCTGAAACCAACTTAATCTCTTTAAAATAAAACCAAATTCATTTAGGAGTAGTTTACGGCTCCTACACTCGTGTACCTAACTGAATGCTCACCAGTTTGGTAGAATCATGTGACAGTCGGTCGTCAGTGACATGTGTAGTGTTGTTAAACCCGATGTGAGTAACATGCTGGAAGTCGGTTGGCAGCCCGATCAGTTTCTTCCTGGGGGAGGGGAACCGAAAATATGTTAAGTTTCATTAATCAAACCTAAAACATCACCACCGAGTATATTTTGTGTTTAACCTATGTAAGCATTAGAAGACCAATTTCTGGTGTAAAAATAATGCCCATTGTATACTATAACACGGGAGGTGGCATTACGTGGCTTGTGGTGGGTGTTGATGGCGCTCCTGCTGACTCCTGTTCTCTCTTTTGGACTTGACACCATTAGTGTGGGTCTTGGCAAGGTCAGGCACCGGCTCCTGGGTCTTGATGGTATCAAGCAACAGCTCTCGGGCCTTGGACTCTGCCCTTCGCCAGTTGTCGCTTGTGGTCTGTCAGGAAAGATGGATGTGTTCACATCTAATCCACAAATTGGAAACACAAATGTAATCCAGTTTTCTAATTTGTTAGTTAACGTGACATGTTGCAGCCACCGTATTGAGACTTGTTATTCAAGATGGAGAGTGGTAGATTCTGAATCACTTTTGTTTTGCTGATGTGAATTTAAAGAGTAGTATATATTCTTTTTAATATAAACCAAACAAATTATAATAGTACATTAACCTCAAGAGATGATGGCTTTGATGGTCTAGAGACCTTGGAAGGTAGGTCTGGATGGTGGTGACTGAGGCAGTGAAGGGAATCAGTGGGTTGGTCTGTCGAGGTTGTTCTCACTGAAGGAGGCCTGCCATCATGTCCTCGGCTACAATATATACACAAAATACATAACTTTCATATGGCTATAATAACTTCTATGAGTTACATTATTATATGGCAAGTGGAGAGATTCAAGCCTACAATAACTATTTTGAATGTTTGAAATCCATATTGATACATAAAAACAAAGAGCAAGATTAAGTAGCAAAATTTCATAAAAAACAAGGAAAATGCTTTTGGTACTTTACCCCGTTTTCCTCGCCTTATTTTCTGTGCTGCTGTTGCCAGAGTGAGGCAGTGTTGGAGCTGCAGGAAGGAGGTGCCTCTGGTGTTGGTACTTCCTCTCCTTCAAGTTCTCAGAGATGCTGTTGGAGGAAGGAGGATAGGATGGAGGCGCAGGAACGACGAACCGCTGATGTTGGCTCTCTCTCACCAAACTACCGGAGTTGCTGTTGTTGGAGGAAGACAGTGATGGAGATGCAGAAGAGATGTGTTGTTGTCTCTCCATCGCTGGACTCCCGAAGCCTGTCTCAGCCAGCTCTTCTCCCACCTCCTCTATGTCAGCTACCAATGTAAAGAAAACATTAAACACTTGTGCTTATAAATAATACTCATTTAAATTGCACTTTAAACATTTTATTTGAGCATGGAAATGCACATACGTTAGTTATTTAGATAAATCTGAAATAATTGGTAATCAGGGTACGGCAGTATAAAGGTTGGGTGTTAATTTACGAGGCCAATCTCATGGTCACGACATGTGGAGTTGAGGCCAATGAAGAACCCTTGTTTATGATCTACCACAATAAGAGCCAAGTGAGGATTGCACTTAATGCACAAATAACCCGCACATAGCAGAGAGGAGCTTACGACAAGGTTTTGGTCCGACTTGGACTATTTGTAAAGTCACACTAACAAAAAAGAGAGATGGAGCCAGTCCCATTTCATAAACTCTGCCTTCTCATGTCTAAACGGACTTTCTTTTCTCCCAAACTCTACTCCTGTGAAATCTCCTATTCTTTGCCTTCATATTTCCAGTCTTTCTAAGCTCAAGAACTCTCTCCGTTCATTAGACATCAGACTTTTCGCCAAACTAACACCCTTTGCAGTAATCTAGTTCATACCTTTTCTCCCACTATAGATGCCCCTGGTGTCTACTTTGTTTCAGGCTCCTCTTGGCCTCTTCAGTACTTGGGAGAAATTGGCCATTCTCTTTCTGACAGACTCAAGACTCACAATAGTGTTAGGCTTGCCGACACCAGTACTGCTCTTTTCTGTCATGTTAGAGATCACAGTCATCCTATTGACTGGTCATCTGCTAATTCTGTCTACCCTACTTCTAACTTTCACAGTCACCGTCTTGTTGAATCATCCCTTATACACAGCTTTCCTAGTATGAATCTTAGTCCTGGCTTTGCCTCTGTAGATGCCTTCCTTTCTCATACATTGTCAAATGCTCCTAACTTCAGAACACACTTGATTTAACCTGATTCTTTTTCCTCCTTTCTCTACCTCTCCTTTCCTATTTCTCCTCCTCTTGTTTTGGGTTTCCTTTCTTCTGCCTTGGGTGTTCTATCCTTCACTTTCCTTTCCCCCTTCTTGTGTTTTTGGCCTTACCCCTTATGGGCCCTTATCTCTCCTGCAGTGCTCCTTTTTCTATAGGTGAAAATTGTCCAGATGAGTATTCAGGTACTGGTTTCCCGGTTCCCGGTTTGCTATACACATGTGAGTAAGGAGGAAGTTGGGATGGGGAAGAAGGTAGGGCAGGGAAGGAAGTTGGGGTGTTGGAGGAAGGTGGAGCGAGGAAGGAAGTTGAGGTGGGGGATGTTACAGAAGCAGAATGACCAGGAACACAACAAAACTGTTGTCACCAGGAATTGTTAGCTCTCATAAAGAGCTTGAACCAGTTCCCTCTGTGGTGCTAAATTCAGAGTTCGTATTGATCACATGACACTGCAGTGGCTGCTGATCCTGAAAATCTTGAGGGTAAAAATTGTCATTCTGGACTGGCAGGTAGGGTCAGTATAATTTTGAAATCGAGTATTGCTTAGGATGAGAGCATGAAAATGCAAATAATGTCTGGAGGTTTCTTTTCCCTCTGCTAGTTGAGAGAACTTTCCTTACAGAGATGCTGCTTGACTTCTTGGGCCAGAAATGCTGTGGTTGATACTGGGAGGCTGAAGATTGAAGACCATGATCTGCAGCCCATCATGCAACACCTAAGAGCACCAAACTAGCCTGGAAAAAAAGGCAGCAGCCATCATGAACTACTGGATGCATCATAACGTTTTGCATTTGAGGACGACAATCTTCAACGCCAGTGGGAGGCGGCTGATGGTGTCACAAGATATTGGCAGACAATTATTGTGAAAAAAAGATGCGTGCTGTGAGTTTGCCTGTCATAAACTTTCCCAGATCAAAGGTAAAGGAGTCATTCCACAACCTTAGTAAATGTGCTGCTGGTGGAGCAGTTCTTACCCCGGTTTGACATTTGAGTTTGCAGTCTGTTGGGCATTAAGAAAACCAGGACGATCCACTAGGCTCCAGCCGATTGCATAGTGAAGAAGTTTAACTTGATCTTAGTATAGGACTTAGCTGAATTCTGAAATGAAAAATGGTATGAGTGGGATCTGATGATGCTGTTCCTGCTGACAGCATAACGGCTTGCAGAGCATGAGTCTACAGGATGGCGAGTGTACACGAGCTGTGGCCACCACTAGACATAACTGGACAATCACCTGATGAAGGAATGTCAGTGTGTGCAGAAGAGTACGTGAAGGAAGTTTAAAGAACCCCAGAAGCGTCTGGAGGAGAAGGATCGCCAGGCAGGCAAGATCTTGAAGGTAGCTGGGGAGGCAAGATCCTGAAGGTAGCTGGGAAAGCAAGATCCTGAAGGTAGCTGGGGAGGCAAGATCCTGAAGGTAGCTGGGAAAGCAAGATCCTGAAGGTAGCTGGGAAAGCAAGATCCTGAAGGTAGCTGGGAAAGCAAGATCCTGAAGGTAGCTGGGAAAGCAAGATCCTGAAGGTAGCTGGGGAGGCAAGATCCTGAAGGTAGCTGGGGAGGCAATGAAGAGGTTGTTAGTCATTGTATGACCCCTGGATCAAGCGCTTTTTAATTAATATAACAACACCCTTTCGTTTTATCTATGCATAATCTTCAAGAATAAGTCACATACCGTGGTTGAAACAATTCACAACTAACCCACACTTCGGAGAAGAAACATTAGATGACATTTCAACCTGATCTGGATCACTTAATGGTTCAGGATGGAGCGAAACGTCGTATAAAGTTTCCCATCCAAATTATGGGTTAGTTGTGAATAGCATTCAACAACAATGATTGGTTACAGTTATGATCAATCTATTGGACAAACATACAAGTGAGGGAAGGAAGTTGCAGAGAACTTCAGAAGGTGCGAGTTGTTCATTGAAAGAACATGTTCAATGCTGGCAACTGCTGGCAGGGATGGAGCACACTGACAGGGATTAGAACAAAAGCAATGTACAATGTGTTTGCATGCACGTACACATAAGTACGTACAGAGGGTGGGGGTGCCTGTTCCTCCCTCCTGCAAGGTGACAGTACCAGAGTTGACTTGACCTTGCCCTCAGGAAGTGAGGGGACACGAGTAATTTAGTGTGAAGGACATTCAGTAAAGTGCTGTATAGAGGTGACTGATGTTGTGTAGGGGTGAGCAGGTGTTGTGACCAGTGCAGGGAAGGATACTTTGGACCAGATGTAGACCAAACAAGATGTAAACTTTGCCAGTTGGATTATTGTCACACCCTGCGTCATTATGTACTGGAGTGCGATAAAATTAATGAATTCAGAGACTACTCACTCAGAAATGTTCAAGATATGTCAAAGTATTTTATCCACAGTGGTATATTACAGACCATTCTGGAAAAATACCCTGACTTTGCTCCCTGTAAATAAAGCATTGACACGTGTGTGTGTGTGTATGTATATATGTGTGTATGTATATACATGTATGTGTGTATGTATATACATGTATGTGTGTATGTATATACATGTATGTGTATGTATATACATGTATGTGTGTGTGTGTATATGTATGTGTATATGTATATGTGTGTGACCCAACAATTAAAATTTGCACCAATAACTCATTACAGTTGTGGCTGGGTGTAGACTAATAGATTGCTCATTGCTTTATAATTTGTTCATGAGTGCAACCATGTACAGACGTAAGTAAATTTACTTACATGATTCATTACCTTGTAACTAGTGAATTCATTACCATTGTACCTTGTTCAGCTATCAAAACTTTGGGGCCCAGTCTCTGGACCCTATATATACCTCTGTAATCTGCAAATACCTTTGTAACTTGTCATGATTGTGACCATCTGAGTTCGTTACCTTTGTATCTTGCTCAGCTATCAAACTTTGAGGTCCAGTCCCTGGACCCATTATGTACCTCTGTAATCTTTTGACTATCGCCCACAGGATGGGTATGGGGTGCATAATAAAGATATCAAACTAACTAAACTAAAGGAAAGTGAACCAGTTTTGTATGAACCGGGTTGCTGCTGCAGCTTGTGTTTACGTCATCATTATACAGTAACTGCATGCTGGAGTTGTATCAGGTACTACTGATGTGGAGTGACGTAAATAAACTTGTCACTGTTTTAACTGGGCGACTGCTGAAGCTTCCATCACAACACACACACACACACACTGTACACCGTGTACGTCAGGCCCATACTAGAGTATGCAGCACCAGTCTGGAACCCACACCTGGTCAAGCACGTCAAGAAATTAGAGAAAGTGCAAAGGTTTGTGACAAGGTTAGTTCCACAACTCAGGGGTCTGTCCTATGAAGAAAGGTTGAGGGAAATAGGACTAACAACACTGGAGGACAGAAGGGTTAGAAGAGACATGATAACGACATACAAAATACTGCGGGGAATCGACAAGGTAGATAGTGACAGGATGTTCCAGAGAGGGAACACAGAAACAAGAGGGCATAATTGGAAGCTGAAGACTCAGATGAGTCGAAGGGATGTTAGGAAGCATTTCTTCAGCCACAGAGTAGTGAGGAAGTGGAATAGTCTAGCAAACGATATAGTGGAGGCAGGAACCATACATAGTTTTAAGACAAGGTATGATAAAGCTTATGGAGCAGGGAGAGAAGAGACCCAGTAGCGGACAGTGAAGAGGCGGGCCAGGAGCTGAGTCTCGACCCTTGCAACCACAATTAGGTGAGTACACATATACGGGGCCAGGAGCTGTGAATCGACCCCTGCAACCACAACTAGGTGAGTACACACACACACACACAAAGAGATCTGGACATGCTAGACACCTGGTCCAGCAACTGGCTTCTCGAATTTAACCCCGCCAAATGGAAAGTCATGAAGATCGGGGAAGGGCAAAGAAGACCGCAGACAGAGTATAAGCTAGGTGGCCAAAGACTGCAAACCTCGCTCAAGGAGAAAGATCTTGGGGTGAGTATAACACCAAGCACGTCTCCGGAAGCACACATCAACCAGATAACTGCTGCAGCATACGGGCGACTGGCAAACCTGAGAATAACGTTCCGATACCTTAGTAAGGAATCGTTCAAGACACTGTACACCGTGTAAGTCAGGCCCATACTAGATTATGCAGCACCAGTTTGGAACCCATACCTGGTCAAGCATGTCAAGAAATTAGAGAAAATGCAAAGGTTTGCGACAAGGTTAGTTTCAGAGCTAAGGGGAATGTCCTACGAAGAAAGGTGAAGGGAAATCGGCCTGAGAACACTGGAGGACAGGAGGGTTAGAGGAGACATGATAACGACGTACAAAATACTGCGGGGAATAGACAAGGTGGATAGAGACAGGATGTTCCAGAGAGGGGACACAGAAACAAGGGGTCACATTTGGAAGTTGAAGACTCAGATGAGTCAAAGGGATGTTAGGAAGTACTTCTTCAGCCATAGAGTAGTCAGGAAGTGGAATAGTCTAGCAAGTGATGTAGTGGAGGCAGGAACCATACATAGCTTTAAGACGAGGTATGATAAAGCTCATGGAGCAGGGAGAGGAGAAGGGACCCAGTAGAGATCAGTGAAGAGGGGGCCAGGAGCTGAGTCTCGACCCCTGCAACCACAATTAGGTGAGTACACCTACCTACCTCTCTTCATACACTCACATTGCAGACACAAGTCAAGTTTCTCGCTAATCAGTCGTGTGTCATGCAAGTACCAATAGCATGCAACTCCTGACCTTATCCACAACATGACGCAAACAAGTCCACTCAACATACCAACCTATGATACCACATCCGCTTTGGCTTTATTAATCAAATAGCCTCGATATTTTACCATATAGTGTATCAGGAAGATTATGCCGCTTAAAACCAAGGCTGACACAGAGAACAGTGTCAACATGTGTGGTCCAAGACTCTTCAACCTGCTTGCAGCAGGTATGAGAAACATTGCCGGAACAGAAGCTTTCAAGAGGAAACTGAGTCACTTCCTGCTGAAAAGTGGAGACAATGACACGTGAAGCAGGAGAAGGCTTTGCTGAAACCACGTTTCGCTCTGTGTAGCACTTTATCAAGGCTCCATACAGAGCGAAACGTTGTCCAGATAGAGGTTTCTTCTACATGTGTCTGTGCCTTTACTCCCGTGGGAAACGTCCTCCAACCAGCTACTCTTAGTGCCTCAACAGCCAAGTTACGATAATAATAATAATAATAATAATAATAATAATACAATAATCTTTATTTCCACAAGTACATGTACAAGGTATACAGACCATAGCTGACATCAATGACATACTACTATACAGAAAGCAGGATGCGACCCACACCAGTCAACTAACACCCAGCAGGGATCGAAACATGGACCTCAGTGTGTGAGCTGAGTGCGCAGGCCTGCTGGCTGCCGACACCAACAGTCTGGTTGAGCAGAAACCACTCACAGGTACGACACACGTGTCCTCACACACTAAGGGTCCGGGGATCGATCCCGGCACGGGTGAAAAGTTGGGCATGTTTCCTTACACCTGCCCCTGTTCACCTAGCAGTAAGTAGGTACCTGGGTGTTAGTTGACTGGTGTGGGTCGCATCCTGGGGGGACGAGATTAATCTTAAGTTGTCCAATATTCTTTGATAATTAATGTTTTGGCGAGTTACCTTTAAATGTTTAGGCAATACTTCGCGATGTTATAACTTGGTAAGTTTCTAAAACACCTGCGTTGTTGCCTTCAACTGTGTTTATGTTTGATATTTACACTTGTTTGTATTAACTAAACAACAAAAAAACTCCCTGAAAACTAACATAGTGTTTATTTCATTATTTTTTACGTCATCGGGAGCCACACCTCTCCCATTACTTATTTTCTCACCTATTACGATGTTTAGGTACATGAATTGTTACTTAAAACATAGATACATGTTATCTATTATGTTTAAAACGTACTTACACAATCTGTAGCGATGATCAGACCCCCAGCGCAACCTCCATAGTCTATTGTGGTGTTCTAGTCCACAGAACTGATCTAAACTCTCTTGTTCAATGTTCATAGTCGTTTTCGGGAATGTTTTAAAGCTTTAGAATGCAGTCGTTCTGGCGATATATGTTTAATTGGTCATTAGGGTAGTTGGGTCGTTATATGTGGGTGAAGCGAGGCCCTGGGTGGGGGATTTGTGAACACTAGGAGGTGATTTCAACATTCCTGCACGATGTTCATGGCCGGGGAACAGCTGGGTGTACGTCCTTCACTGCTGACTAGCCACTAACAACTGCTGCATTTATCCACTCAAGAGCCAGGAGTCATGGCTAGTCTCATTGCCAGCCTCACCAGCCACACTCAATATGTTTCTATCGCAACTCTAATACATCTATGTCAACCTAAGTCTCGGCATTCCCTTAATTCTTTCCCCCAGATCAACTCTTCGGATTTTCATTTGCATTCGCGATTTGCATATAGTAAGAGCGGGTAAGTTGAGTCCGGGTGGAGTGTTGCTGTAAGTCTCACTCTCAAGATTTGCTGAAAGAGTTCCATTTATCATGTTATCAGTGATAGCAATGATAACAAATGGGATAACTGTAAAGTACTCCTTGTCGACAGAGAGAGTTGTATAAGGCTTCAGCTTCACGATGTTTAAATCAAGGCAGTATATATACAATCATACATATACACAGAGATGTATATCTTTCTTTATGCTGTATAACCCCTGTGGTTTAGCGCTTCTATTTGATTATTATAATAATAATAATATCTTTCTTTATATACATATTAGTGTATATACACCGAGAGGTACTGTACATATTTTCAACGCGCATATCCTCAGAGTTTACTTTCAACCCTCTTTAGGGGATTAAAGTATTATTAATTGGAGGTGACTAATTGAAATTGAGTCTTTACGCCTCAAGCTGGTAGTAGTAGTAGTGTGTGTACTCACCTAATTGTGGCTGCAGTGGTCGACTCATAGCTGTGTGTGTACTCACCTAATTGTGGCTGCAGTGGTCGACTCATAGCTGTGTGTGTACTCACCTAATTGTGGTTGCAGTGGTCGACTCATAGCTGTGTGTGTACTCACCTAATTGTGGTTGCAGTGGTCGACTCATAGCTGTGTGTGTACTCACCTAATTGTGGCTGCAGTGGTCGACTCATAGCTGTGTGTGTACTCACCTAATTGTGGCTGCAGTGGTCGACTCATAGCTGTGTGTGTACTCACCTAATTGTGGCTGCAGTGGTCGACTCATAGCTCTGTGTGTACTCACCTAATTGTGGCTGCAGTGGTCGACTCATAGCTGTTTGTGTACTCACCTAATTGTGGCTGCAGGGGTCGAGACTCAGCTCCTGGCCCCGCCTCTTCACTGACCGCTACTGGGTCCCTTCTCTCCCTGCTCCATGAGCTTTATCATACCTCGTCTTAAAGCTATGTATGGTTCCTGCCTCCACTACATCACTTGCTAGACTATTCCACTTCCTGACTACTCTATGGCTGAAGAAATACTTCCTAACATCCCTTTAACTCATCTGAGTCTTCAGCTTCCAATTGTGCCCCTCTTGTTTCCGTGATCCCTCTCTGGAACATCCTGTCACTATCTACCTTGTCAATTCCCCGCAGTATTTTGTATGTCGTTATCATGTCTCCTCTAACCCTCCTGTTATCCTGTGTTGTCAGGCCGATTTCCCTTAACCTTTCGTCGTAGGACATTCCCCTTAGCTCTGGAACTAACCTTGTCGCAAACCTTTGCATTTTCTCTAATTTCTTAACGTGCTTGACCAGGTATGGGTTCCAAACTGGTGCTGCATACTCTAGTATGGGCCTGACGTACACGGTGTACAGTGTCTTGAACGATTCCTTATTAAGGTATCGGAACGCTAATCTTAGGTTTGCCAGTCGCCCATATGCTGCCGCAATTATCTGGTTGATGTCTGCTTCCGGAGACGTGCTTGGTGTTATACTCACCCCAAGGTCTTTCTCATTTAACGAGGTTTGCAGTCTTTGTCCACCTATCCTGTACTCTGTCTGCGGTCTTCTTTGCCCTTCCCCGATCTTCATGACTTTGCATTTGGCGGGGTTAAATTCGAGAAGCCAGTTGCTGGACCAGGTGTCCAGCATGTCCAGATCTCTTTGAAGTCCTGCCTGATCCTCATCTGATTTAATTCTCCTCATTAGTTTTACATCATCTGCGAACAGAGACACCTCTGAGTCTATCCCGTCCGTCATGTCATTCACATATACCAAGAATAGCATTGGTACTAGGACTGACCCCTGCGGGACCCCGTTCGTCACAGGCGACCACTGTGATACCTCATCACGCACCATGACCCGTTGTTGCCTCCCTGTCAGGTATTCTCTGATCCATTGCAGTGCCCTTCCTGTTATACGCGCCTGATCCTCCAGCTTCTGCACCAATCACATATGAGGAACTGTGTCGAAGGCCTTCCTGCAGTCCAAGAAAATGCAATCAACCCACCTCTCTCTTTCGTGTCTTACCTCTGTTACTTTGTCATAGAACTCCAGAAGGTTTGTGACAGGATTTGCCTTCCATGAATCTGTGCTGGTTGTCGTTTATAAACCTGTGCCGTTCCAAGTGCTCCACCACTCTCCTCCTGATGATTTTCTCCATGACTTTGCACACTATACACGTAAGTGACACTAATCTATAGTTTAGTGCCTTTTTTCTGTCTCCTTTCTTAAAAATGGGAACTACATTTGCCTTCTTCCATACCTCAGTAGCTGCCCAGTTTCAAGGGATGTGTTGAATATTGTGGTTAGTGGCACACACAGCATTTCTGCTCCATCTCTAAGGACCCACGGGGAGATGTTGTTCGGTCCCATCGCCTTTGAAATATCAAGGTCCCTGAGCAACTTCTTCATCTCCTCCTCAGTCGTGTGTATGTCATCCAACACTTGGTATATTCCTTGTTGGTTTCCCGCTCTGTCCTGTCTACCCAGGTTCCTGCCTGCCTCCGCTGTGAATACCTCCTTAAACCTCATGTTGTGCTCCTCACATACCTCTTGGTCGTTCCTTGTGAGTTCCCCACCTTTCCTCAGCCTGATCACCTGGTCTTTGACTGTTGTCTTCCTCCTAATGTGACTATAATAATAATAATAATAATAATAATAATAATACTTTATTTAGACATGGTACAATGATACATAGTTGGGTAGACATGATACATAGGTATTAATGAGATGTACATGCCAAAAGCCCCTAATATGCTGTACATTGCGGGCATTCTTAGGACTATTTATTTGTAGACTACATGGTAAAAAATTATGGTTGATAATTTATAAAATAAGTATAATTGTGTATCTAAGTTATAAAGTTTGAATATAAGTTGAACATATCAATTAATTGTAGCAATGCAACTAATTGAGTGAGATCATTTAAAACAATTAATTGCATTGCAGTTACAGTTTGCGTGGTCATTATAATGTAAATGTTATAGAAACAGTTAGCTTAGTATGTATTATTCATAACAGGTTTTTACATTTAAGTGATTAATCAGGTTTTTACATTTAAGTGATTATTCTACTTTGTTGGGAATGTTTGATATTGAGCATTTAGGTTTGGGTGAGAAGGTGGTTTTTAGCATCGTTTTGAATTGGGGTACAGGCAGGGTTTCTT